>JANAVB010007399.1:50563576-50673576 GCA_029216955.1 Iris pallida
TCTGTTCGAGTAGTGTGAACTAGGTCGACTAACCTCCATGGTGTTAGAAACTCGTTCACCTCTGAAGATCTTGGTTAGCAGTCAGGGAGTCCCCTTCAATGCATACGTTCTCCTCACCTATCATCTATTAATATTTATTATTTGAATAAAATTTATCAATCTAATCAAATCTAATATTTGAATATCATCTATCAGAAATTTAATTAAATATAATTATGTTTGATTTGAAGATCAACTATCAATATTAAATATTTGAATATCATCTATAATATTGGATATATGTTTAGATATAACAAAATTAGTTTAATATTTGAATATCATCTACAATATTAAAGTCATATTAGAATATAGGAAATGGGAGATGGGATGTATTTTGATGTCATCAGTTTCGTAAAAACAATCAACCGTCGGTTGGGAGATATCCGCTTTTTTATGGTAGCGATTTGAAATTATTACTTTGTGAGTCCCAACCTTCTTTTGTCTTTCCATCTCCTTCACTTTTTACTTTTTTTTGTATTTTCTCTTCTTATGCAATAATTATCTTGTTTATGTTATAAAAAGGAGTTTCCATATGGAAAAAACAACAAATTTTCGACTAGTAACAGTGAAGAAGATGTCAAACCATATGGAAGAAGTTGAAGATTTGATGCCAGCATTGAATGAAACATTCATTCCGCATATGATGCTTAAGTTTGGAGAACAGGTATCAAAACTTTCAAGTCAACTTTCTTCAATACAAACTATGCTTGGTTCAATCCAAGTTGAACAAATGCATATATCTCGGCGAATGCAAAAAATAAAAGAATCTATAGCTGTTAATAGTAAGGCATCATCAGCCGTTAACAACATAGTGATTAATATCGAAGAGAAGGATGACAATGATGAGGACAAGGATTTGAGAGTAGCGGGAGAAAAGATCGATAAAATTTCGATTTTATGGGTCTCAATGCACCTGACCATAGTCAAGAGGAAAATGGAAGGAAATTTAGTACCGATCACCCCTTTCAAGAGTCAAAGAAAAAAGCTTCAACCTCGAAGCCTATCCCCTTGGCTAATTATGAAAGTGACAAGTAAGTAATATGAGTTTTCTTTTTGTTTGTTTCAACCATACTTTTTTTTTCTTAATCGACTATACTTAATTTTTTTTCCTTAGTGAAATAATAACATCTTGCAAGCATCAGTATGTTACTCGGGGTGATATGAAAACCATTCTCCAACGAAAAAGAATTAGAGATATGGTATGTAGATACTATTTTTTTCTCTTCGATGTCATCAAAGTTTACTTCGATGCGATCAGTGATTTTTTAATGAGAAATAGTTAGCATGGTCTCGATTCTATCAAAGTTTACTTCGATACAATCTATTTTTTACATGATAATTGCTCAGATTGTTACCATGGTGTCTACAATTCTCACCGAGGAGGAAAGGAATAGAACTGACAATAAAGCTAGTGTATGATATTTACCAACACATAAAACGGCGAGTTAGCATTTATTCTTTTATGATTGTTCATGACAATTTATTCTTCTTTATTTGTCATTCGTAATTTATTATTTCATGTTTATGTAGAGTATAAAGACTTCTAATAAAGCCATTCATGAAGAATGGAAGAAGAACAAATATTTCAAGGATTATATGGGTTCTCTAAGAACTTGTAATAAGGTATGAATTTGTTTTGGTTTGATTCTTAATTTCGATTTACTGAAAATTGTTCAATTTTTTATAATGATTATTTTTTGGTCAGATATACATACCCATCCTTCCGGCTCAACATTACATTCTTGCTAAAGTTAAGATTCAACTAATGACTATTAAAATTTGGGACTCCCTTACTTCTTCGGATGAGCTGGTTTATCACAAAGCGGTCATAAAAGCAATAGTAAGCTCATGATTATATTTTTTTTATGAATTACCTAATAGATTATATTAATATATATTGTATTATGGTATTGTAGCTTTCAAATTTGGATATCTTTCTTGAGGAAGAGATTAACAAGTTAAAAAATGTCACATTCAACTTTTCGACCATCTCCATAAAGCGTCATAATGTTCCTCAACAAGAAAATAATTATGATTGTGGTCTTTTCATAATTTTATTCATGCAAGGCCGATTTGATTAATTTGATTCCCAGTCTTTCCATGTAACTCTGAAAATATTTAGTCAAATAGTTACATTAGTTTTAGAGCAATATTTTTGATGTTATGTTTGTTATATGCAGTTTGATTCGGAATTTAAAAGAAACAAACTTGCTGTGTGGATTGCAAGTTCGAAGCACAACTCAGAAGTAAACAAATTGCGCAACCATGGATGATGAAAATTGTGTTTCTTGTATCAAATGAAACTTTTGTTTTGTAACAAATGGTCATGAATTATGTGAAAAAATTTCTAGACTTGGAACGTTCTTAGCATGTTATGAAATTTATATCAACATGTCTCCTGGGAATCTTCGAGGAATAAACAATATATAACATATCTAATTCTTATGAGTATTTTGCTATAATCGAAAATATTGCTTGCATTATAAAGGCTTACGCTGCCATCTGCGAATCCTTGATGGCATATAAACGGTCGAAGATTAGACAATTATTTTATTTAAAGAGAAGAGGGTAGCTTGTTTGAAGAGCATGCTGACATATAATATTTCCTTTATCCTTAGTCGAAAATTAAACTTAGCCGTGAATTAAGTCAACGTTTTGACTCTTCTGTACTTACGGTAATCGTGAATTAAATCAACCAAAACTTCTTTTAGTCTGACTTCACAATTACAGTAACCGTGAACTAAATCAACCAAATAAAAGAAGAAGAAAACTGGACATATTGACTATCGAGAACTAAATCAACAAAATATTCACTTAGTCGGTCCTGTTGGTGTTTTTTGCCTTTGGACTAGAAAAGATAGTCCCACATCGGCTACACCAAATGGTGAGTATCTCAATATAATGCATTGCTTGTGTTGAGGTGTGCACATGAGGTGTAGTGGGGCACAAGTTTGTGCCATGTGGGAGTATTTTCCTAGAAGGAAAAAGGATTAAATCCAACAAGGATGCAAGTTGATTTTTGTTGTGCGGACTCGGACTCGGACACGGACTCCAGGATGTCTCGTGCATGCACGGGAGTGTTCGGGGGGTAGGCGTGAACTGGCACACTTCTATGTTGATTGTGGGATGATCTAAAATATCAAACTCTATTTTTGAGTATTGGTATTTTAGTCCCACATCGGATAGGAGAAGAGGTAAAGTCTCAACTCCACTCTATAAATAGAGCCCCTTGGCCTCCTTTGAAAGATGTACCAAGAAGAGAGTTAAGGGAGTCTGTAAAGTCCAGGAAGTCCGTTCAAGTCTCAAATATTGACTTACGAGCGTTCCAGAAGTTCTTCGTGAACTTGCTGGTTCCTGGGAGCAGATCGTGTTGGGGCGAATCTTGCTTTGAGCAACGGTGATCTTAATCACCCCAGCAAGAACCTTTCATCTTTCTTCTTTCTTCTCCTTCATCTGAGTTGTAACTCAGTTCTGTCCGTCTGCAACTGCGATTGCAAGGAAGAACGTGAGATTTATTTTCTGAACTCAGTTCTGTCCGTCAGCAACTGCGATTGCGAGGAAGAACGTGAGATTTTCTTTCTGATTATTATTGCTTTTGTAATCAGATTTATATTATAGTGTTCCTCTTGGATCTCGAGAATAATCAGAAGGTGAACGTTTGTTGAACCTCTGATCTCGACATCGAGTCTATCATCTTTGATCAAGCCCCGGGACTAACAGGTCCTATGATTTGATTCCATTGACCCTTCCTCGTTACAACTCTTCCGTACTTTGTAATTACGGTAATCGTGACCCAATTTTTTGCAAACTCTGCAGATTCTAGGCTTGGCGTTAGTCTGACTTTCTTTTTATATGCCTTGATTTCCCTTGAGAAGGCCTTCTTTTTGTTGCTACCGGGTGTGGCTCTTTAAAAGATTCATGCCCTCGATGAACTGCATCATCTACGTATTTTTCTTCTTCGCCAACAACGGTAACCATTTTTTGCAATTCAATCAGCACAACTGACATCAACTCGGTTTCCTTCTATTGATTTTTGCTTTATTTTTTACAATAATACGTAAACAGATTTACTTGTTCATGAATACAACCATACCTTGTGCTCTCAATCCTGTCTGAGTGGATAAATTTTCTTTCTGCGTCAGGTCCGGAGAGATATATGTCTTTGCAATCCATTAACCAACGATTTTTAATTAAGTTCTTTGGAATCTCTGACAGATGCAAACTCTTCATTGCTGAAAAAAAATATGACTACAAGGAATCCCTTTGCTCTCCATCCATAAGCAGTCACAGGTTATTTTGTTCTCGTTACCAGAAAATATAACCTTGTGTTAGGATAGTCCTTTAACAAATACTTTTTGATAGTGCAGACCTCTTCATCTCCAATCTTTCATTCTGGACAACAATATATTTATCAGAAGGTATGATTTCCTTCCTTACCTCTAAAAAACACATTTTTAGTGTAAATTGATACAAATTGATCTTCTATTATGACAATACTAGTTTGATTCAAACTGGGTGTCGAGAGTTTATCAATGGTTTGCTTACTCATCTCGTCGTAACATAAGGTAGCCAAATGGTAGTCAATATGTCGAAGGTCCTTACATAGTGATAGCTTCTCAGTCAAAAATCTTTTCAGAAAAGAGTTTATTGATTCACATCTATTTGTTATAGTAGACCCACCGAAATAATTTTCACGAAGGAATGTGTCTGCCCATTGATGTCTCGTACTGTACAATGCTTCTGTCCACTCATTGTTCTCTATATTATAATCCCGTAGCACCATATGCCAACGATTTTCGAAATCATTCTTTGAACAGTACCTGATTAAAAATTGTAAAATCCCTAAATTTTTACTATATTTTAGTAGATTTTTTTTGTATTTATACGTCGCATAGTCGTATTGTACGTCGCGCGAGAATTTGTATTTTTTTTTCGTATTTACTCGTCGAGTGCGAATATGTGCGAGGTACATATTTTTAGAAAAATGGTTTTTGATTTTATTATCGGTAATGATTTCAAAATTATATATAATAATTATTTTTATTAAATGTTGTGAAAAGTATCTATCGAGGTTGCCAAAACTTATTATTTTAGTTATTTATAAAAGGCTATCTTATTTTAATAAGTGGTAATTTAGAAAAAACTAGATTATTTGAATATTCTATTCGTGTAAAGCGCATGAAAATTATTTCATGTATATTTTCAAAATTTATTTTTATTATTTATAATAATTTATTTAGCAAGAAGATATTTTAAATATGTAAATATTTATGTTTATTTTCGAAATTATTTTTACCTAAATTATTTAAAGGGTATTTTGAAGATATTTCCTACTAATATTTTAAATATATATTAGAATTTTCAAAATTAATTATTATATAAATTTTATAAAAAGATATTTTGGATATATTTGTGATAAATTAAATTGTGATTTGATTTATTGATTTAAATTAAATAGTTTAATTTAAATGTGTAATTTAAATCCAAATCCTATTTAAATATAGATAAATTACACACTTAAATTAAACTATTTAATTTAAATCAATAAATCAAATCACAATTTAATTTATCACAAATATATCCAAAATATCTTTTTATAAAATTTATATAATAATTAATTTCAAAAATTCTAATATATATTTTAAATATTAGTAGGAAATATCTTCAAAATACCCTTTAAATAATTTAGGTAAAAATAATTTCAAAAATAAACATAAATATTTACATATTTAAAATACCTTCTTGCTAAATAAATTATTATAAATAATAAAATAAATTTTGAAAATATACATGAAATAGTTTTCATGCGCTTTACACGAGTAGAATATTCACATAATCTAGTTTTTTTCTAAATTACCACTTATTAAAATAAGATAGCCTTTTATAAATAACTAAAATAATAAGTTTTGGCAACCTCGATAGATACTTTTCACAAAATTTAATAAAATTAATTATTATATATATAATTTTGAAATCATTACCGATAATAAAATCAAAAACTATTTTTCTAAAAATATGTACCTCGCACATATTCGCACTCAACGAGTAAATACGAAAAAAAAATACAAATTTTTGCGCGAAGTACAATACGATTATGCGACGTATAAATGCAAAAAAAATCAGTACTAAAATATATTAAAAATTTAGGGATTTTACAAAAATCATGGACAACAACAAAATTTTTAAAATTGATTATTAAAAAAATTGTAATAACATACTTCAAATTAAACTACCAAGTACGAGATGTACCTTTTAATCAGATTCCTCAATTCTCCTACAAAATCCTCTCTGTATTCATGTTTTATTGAATTGTGTATGATAGGCCATGAACACGTTCTATGTAGTACGCGGGGCATTAAGTTCTCAGTTGCTTCATTCGTGGATATGCAACCATCCGTGATAACTGTCTCCAGTAATTTGCCTCCCATACACTCTTAGAATTTTTGTAGAACCCAAGAATATGTATCTGCAGACTCGTTATGTATTAATGCAAACCCAAACACACAAGTCATTGCATGATTGTTTGAACCAACTAGAACCACCAACGGCATTTGACATCTATTTGTTTTATATGTAGAATTAAATGCTAGTGAATCTTCAAATAATTCATAATCGAATCGATTTACACCGTCGGCCGAAAATAGATGGGTCAATCTGGAATCTTCATCTACCTTTTATGCGTAGAAGAAATCGGAGTCAATGCCTTCCTTAGATTGTAGATAGGTAAGTGCTGTCGTTGCATCCAAATTGTCTACTTCTTTACAATCATTAGCTAAAGCATTGTATAGATCTTTTTTCGTCCATCCAACATTATACCATCCACCATTCTTATGGACCAATAAATTCTATATTGCTGAAGTCTGCATACCGGTTTGTTTCATCATCTTTGTTTCTTCCAATTCTGCGTCTGATATCTTTCGATGGGATCTCAAAAAACTTTTTCAAAATTATTTGCCAGAGTATGGTTGTGATGCACTCTAAATAATTTGGCAACCCAAAATTTTGTAGAACTTTCGTACAGAATTTGAAATATTGCTCAATAACCAATCTTGGTTTCACTTCTTGGCTCATGTATCCTGTTAGGATCTTCTTTATATTTCTTTTGTCTGAATCCAGCATTCGAACAATACCAACTACGGCCTCTGACCATCCCAGATTTGTCTTTCCTCTCTTCGTTCTTTCTAACACTAAAACCAACGATTTTTGAATATATCCGATAAAAAGTGTATGATTCTTCAATAGTGTTGAAGTGTAAGCCAACGATATCATCATCTAGCAGGTCCCTTAGGTCTTTGTTAATGTTGGCAGATTGCATTATTTTTTTCATCACCGTTGTATAGAAATCAATTTGAGTTTCATCTTCATCCTAAAAAAGAAAATTAGACAAAATTAGTATTAGAAATAATTGTAATATAATGCAGTTCGTAAATCCATTAGGGATGGTGAAGCGATATAACTTATCGTTGCTTCCATTGATGTCATCGTCATGATGCATTTCTCCGTTGTTTTCTTCTTATGGCTCTTTATCGTCTGATAAGTTAACAACTTCAAGTACTTCGTCATCATCTAATCATTCCTCCTGACACTCATTTTTACCCTCTGACCCCGCCATTGAAGAAAACCGAGATTGTTGTAAAGCAAATGAGAAGATACAATACGAAGAGAGGAAATGCACATTTATAAAACAAATAAAAATGATAAACAACCTGCAGAATTTGATCGCAAAATGACCGCACCCCCACGAGCCCCCCTATTGGCTTCAGACTGAAGCACGGGAACCCTACTATTGGCTTCGGACTGAAACAAAAATGATAAAACAAACCACCTGTTCTTTTCCAATGACACAAATATGAGGACACGTCGAGAAATTTTGTTATCAAAAGAATAAAGCATGCAACAGCATTTAATGCTACAATAGTTACCATTGCAACTCCCCTTTAAACCCTCCTTATATAGTGGTCCTACTAGGAAATAATTAATACAAAGACCCATCCCTAATTTATCTACTAAACTAGAAATCGTAGCCCACCGAGCTCCCATAGAGCACTCTGCGACACAGGTAATGGTGGTGGTTCTATCTTCCCCTCTTTCTTCCATTTTAAACTGTTATGTGGCTCTCTAATATTTTTGTTTTGTTTGGTTCAGGAGAAATGTCAGTTCTGTTCGAAGAATACTCACCTTGTAAATGATTGTTCGTTTTTGAGCTCATCTTGCAACTCGGAAACTGTAAGGGGATTAGGTACCTTTCGAAGTCAAATACGAAGGCAAATTCGGGCAGGAAATTTTTGAAGTGCCCCTCTGCTTGGATTTCCAGTGGCTGGATGTTGCTATATTGGAAGCCAAATATGGAAGTTCACATTCAACAATTCGAAGGGAAGCCACAGTGCCATTTAACTTGAGACTTGGGTTTGGTTTGGTTTGACCCACTGTTGCATACTCCAATAGAATTGATCACACGACAGGAAGTAAAATTAAATAACAAATAAAAATAGTAGTTTCATGAAATCTTATTAACCAAAAGTAGGAAATCTCATTAACATTGAAATTAATTTTTGAATTAACATTAATGTTACCGGACCATATGTTCGACTGAAAGCGATTGGTTCAGCTCGGTATGGTTCGTTGAAAATAGATTGGTTTCGATTGGTAACAATTGTGGGCAATCGACTGTTAGGGGGTCAAAATGATCCGGGAATGACTACTTTTAGCGTACGCGTTCGGACGAATAGAAACACATCCCGAGCCGCAGTGCCATTTAACTTGAGACTTGGGTTTGGTTTGACCCACTATTGCACACTCTAATAGAATTGATCACACGGCAGGAAGTAAAATTAAATAACAAATAAAAATAGTGGTATCATGAAAACTTATTAACTAAAAGTAAGAAATCTCATTAACGTAAAAATTAATTTTTGAATTAACATTAATGTTACTGGACTATATGTTCGACTGAAAGCGATTGGTTCGGCTCGGTATAGTTCGATGAAAAGAGAATATTGGTTCGGATTGGTAACAATTGTGGGCAATCGACTGTTAGGGGGTCAAAATGATCCGGGGATGACTACTTTTATCGTATGCGTTCGGACGAATACAAACACATCCCTAGCCACAGTGCCATTTAACTTGAGACTTGGGTTTGGTTTGGTTTGGTTTGACCCACTGTAGCACACTCCAATAGAATTCATCACACGACAAGACGTAAAATTAAATGACAAATAAAAATAGTGGTATCATAAAAACTTATTAACTAAAAGTAAGAAATTTCATTAACGTTGAAATTAATTTTTCAATTAAAATTAATGTTACCAGACCATATGTTCAACTGAAAGCGTTTGGTTCGGCTCGGTATGGTTCGATGAAAAAAGATTGGTTCGGATTGGTAACAATTGTGGGAATCGACTGTTAGGGGGTCAAAATGATCCGGGGATGATTACTTTTAGCGTACGCGTTCGGACGAATACAAACACATCCTGAGCCACATGCCATTTAACTTGATACTTGGGTTTGTTTTGGTTTGGTTTGACCCACTATTGCACACTCTAATAGATTTGATCACACGGCAGAAAGTAAAATTAAATGACAAATAAAAGCAGTGGTAACATGAAAACTTATTAACTAAAAGTAAGAAATCTTATTAACGTTGAAATTAAATTTTAAATTAAAATTAATGTTACCAGACCATATGTTCGATTGAAAGCGATTGGTTCAGCTCGGTATGGTTCGATAAAAAGAGATTAGTTCGGATTGGTAACAATTGTGTACAATCGACTGTTAGAGGTCAAAATGATCCGGGGATGAATACTATTAAATTACAAATTATTAACTATAATTATAATTATGATTAAAATATTATTAATTAAGATTATAAAAAATAGTAATTACAAATTATTAACTATGATTATAATAAGACTAATAAATCGTTAATTATGATTATAATTTGATATTAATTAATAAATTAATAATTAAATGATTAACATTTTATTATAATTGTGATTAATAATTTATTAATTAATATCCAATTATATCATAATTAATAATTTATTATCTTATTATAATCTTAGTTAATAATTTGTTAATTACTATGTTTTATAATCTTATTAGTAAAATTTTAATCATAATTATAATCATAGTTAATCATTTATAATTTATAATTTTAATAATTAATATATTATAAAATTTTTAATTAATAATTTATTAGTCATCATTATAATCATCATTAGATTGGGAGCAGATCTGTTGTCCCATTTAATCTTATCCATTTCTGTCCCCCTTCCTTTTACATGTGGGCCATGGAAGTAGATATATAGATGATGGTCCATATTAATAGAAAGGGAGACATAAATGAAATTATTAAATGGGACAACAGATCTGCTCCCCATTAGATTAAAAAAGTTATAAATTATTAATTAATATTACTATAAAATATTAAATAATATGACTGAAAAACCCAACAGTCTTTGTCCCTTGGATGCTTGAGTCTCTTGTTGCTATTAAGTATTAAGGTGGCACAAGTCTCGGAGACAGAGAATGTAACGACCCAGTCCCAAAATACATAGGACCAAGTACGTGAACATGCCAGCTGCACATATACGAAGAATACTCTCCTTATATACGTAAATAAGTTATATAAAATAATCACAAGATATAATAATATAATATAATCTCATCACAGCTCAACACAGAAGATAATAGAGTCCAGATAATAAATAAGTGTATCAAAAGATAGTCGGGTCGACATACCCACTCCAAACAGCTATAAAAAATAGTCTCACAAGATCGGAGTCCAACCTCCGCGAAATAGAAAGAAAAGAGATGTAAAAATATCCACTAATGCCTCAATAAATGAATAGACTAGAAATCGGTAGGAGATGCCTCATCATCAATATAGGATGGATCCAGTGTCGCTCCGTACTCCTGCGGGAACTCGTCTAACCCTGGAGAGGTAACCAGGTCCTCAGAGGGACGTAACAAGATACAAAAAATACCATGCCATATAAACTCTGATATAAAATAGTAAAGAAAGGAATATATGCAATAGGGTGCCTACCAGTTCTACAGTGATAATACAATTAAGAATAAACCTTCAACGCATGGACACTCTGGCTGCAGGAACTCAGGTATGGTCCCACCAGGATACCAGGGACCTCAAAGCATAACATTCATCGTATGTCAGAGGCAGCAGGATCAAGAAATGAGAAAGTGCATACGTGGCCCATACGTTAAGGAACTGTCCTCCCCACCCAATGCCTAGTAGGGTCACATCCATGTCCCATAGGAACCTCTAGTGACTGCCAAGTCCACTAGCATGCAATTCTATTGGCAGTTACTCCTAACCGTCGTACGTCTCATACGTATCAGTGGCCAGCCGACTACACGAGTATGCGTCCTACATGTGACTCACAACTCGTGATGTTCATGTGTCAAGGTCGTATGAAGTATACCAATACCACATCATAACTGGGTGGTCACTAGGCTAAGTCAATACAAGAGAATAAAACCAAAAGCAGTAAAATGATCGATGGAGTCGCTTGCACCCAAGTATGACTTGGACGCACAGTGATATAATACTAACAATAAATAAGAAACGTTGAATATAAATAACTGAAAATAAGAATAAGTAAATCACAGAGTTTCACGACCCGCTCCCGGATAACCGAGTACGAGTTCGTGTCCAAGCCCAGCCTACACCGCGGTATCGGCGATAGAACGTTGTCTAGTACACACAATAACATCCTCCACAGATACAATAGAACACAAATACAAATCATACTCAGCAGTGACACAAACCAAGGAAACAAGAGTATGATTGATAATAAAATAATAATATCTAAATCCAATGACAAAGAGACTAAAATCTAGAACAATAAAATATCGTCCACCCAGGAACAAATCTGATCCATATAAGAAAATAAACTAAGGCATGCATAAAGGTAAATCTAGATCCCTCCAGAGGTCAATCATGGCTCCTGAGTCTCGGTACCAACACCGTCAGCACTACCCACTGCTGGTCCATAACCTGAAGTGCTAGCGATACTCGTCCTCACCTATAATAATGATCCAGTCAGCAAAGGAGCAGAGTACAACCATATTACAATTAATGCTGTTAGTCCAAAATAAGTTAGAACAACAAGAAACGATGATGGAAAAGAGTATATAAAGAACTAGTACTAGCAAGATATGAACTAGCAAGATATGAACTAGCAGAATATAACTAGCAAGGTATGAACTAATAAGATAAGAACTGGCAAAATGTAAACTAGCAAGATGTGATCTGACAAGATATGGTCTAACAAAATATGAAATGGCAATGTGAACTAGCAAGATGTAAACTATAAAGGAATAATAAGAACAACTATATGTGTATGAAATACCTTTTAAGGCACACCATACGATGGCTATTCACAATAAAATGGTACGACTAACTCATACGTGGGTGTACGACTTAGCTATCTACAATCAAAATGTTTGGGTTTGTTCACATACTTACTGAGTATTTCCCCTCCCGACTCTCTAACAATCAATAACGGTCAATGATACACTAAGAAGGATACGATAACTATGGTGTCACAATCGTGTCTCAATGGAATATCAAGCAATGACTCAACAGGATATCAAACAAGAAAACTATAGAAAAAATGTTATAATGAACTAAAACATAAATGCAATACTGTACTTGCCTGAATTCTTGCACAAACCATAGTCATAAGTAGAGGATGAGGGGAATGTCGATCTAGAAGCTGTCAACCTATAACACATATCGCACCACGAACCGTGCACGAAAATCATAAGTCAATTCTAATGTTCTAGTTCTAAATTCATGGAATAGTGGCTAGTTGGGTTACTAATCTAATTAAAGTTAATTCTAGAATAAATTATTTAAAAACATCATTTAACCTAATAATAATCTAAACATGCAAGTTTGGCCATCAAAAGTTATGTTTCCAATTTTGGAAACTATGGCACGCGAATCAAGGCGTATCGTTGACTATCTAGTCAAACTATAGCTTCCCTTCCCGGAAATGGTAAAATATATTTTATTATCAGTTTATTTTACTTAAATGGTAATTTTGTAGACTGTACATAAAAGGTATATACATCATTATAGATTTATGGCATTTGATTATTATTATTAAGTTATCGAGGTAATTATGATATAATATTAATAATATGGTTATATTATTTTAGTCAAATAATTGTTATTGGGGTTTATTCAAGTTCATAAAGATTATATATAAGTGTATGTTATTAATATGGCTGAATTATTAGTCTAGATACTATGAATATATTGGTTATATTAGTTAGATACTATGAATATATTTGTTATTATATATGTGTGTTGGTGTACATAAATATATATATATATATATATATATATATATATATATATATATATATATATATATATATATATATATATATATATATATATATATATATATGTGTGTGTGTAGGTGTAAATATATATATATCTAAAATATATATGGATAAATGTATAGTGTACATATAATATGTACTAGTGTTTAGTAAGAGGAAAAAAAAAGAAAAAAAAAGAAAAAAAGAAAAGAACCACACTGTTCCTATCCTCAGTTGCGCCAACAGGACCTAGGAAACAGCCTTCAGGCCATAACCCCCGGGCCCACAAGCCATGTTATATATCCCCAGCCTCAGCCGGGGCCCAACCACCCCAGAACCGAGCAATGCTCAGGCCAGCCCGATTCCCCCACACGAGCAGATCATCTCGTTTAAAACCGAGTTAAGAGAATTAAGCCGAGCTTCAACCGCTCGGTTTTCCTCAAAACCACAGTATATGTACGAGCGAGAGGAATCGATGAAAACCTAATCTCGATCCAACCCACAGCCCGCGACCACAGGCGGCTGCCACGCGCAACCGTGGGTCGTCGGAGTCGACTGAACCACGCCGGCCGCGTGAGACAGGGCACAGCCTTGGCAGCAACAGAGCAGCCGGCAACCCATCTTCGTCAATTGATTCCTCAACGCGTGATTAATCGATTTTCGATCCGTCTTCGCAGGTATGATCACAACCTATACCACTTCCAACACCTTCTATAAATTCGATTTTATATGCTATAGATTGCCCAGAAAATCGATGTGAACTTACCCGAAAAAAAATTGTCCGAAACAGGACAGTTTTAGATATTCAAACCCGAACTTGGAAGGCAATTCATTGCCAATCCATCGACCGAATGGAGAATCTAAAAGAACAGATGTTTAGACAACATATACGGCAGTAAATCCCTTTTTATAGATTCCAATTTCATTAAGTGGGTGTAGAATTATTCGACTCTAAAAATCAAGGAAAAACTTATGAAAACAGTTTTCAAAAATTAGAAAATTCATCCACACGACGTGCGTCCCGCCAAACCGGACGATGTAGTCGTGAACCGAATGCATCAAAAGCTGCGTAATGTTTACGTGGTCGTATGGGCTTTGACGGAATTCAAATTGGTCGCGTGTGCGCGACGAATTTGATACGTATCCGTCGAAATTTACCGTATCGTGCACTTTGCAAATTCTCCAATTACTTTGTACACGTTCATCAAATCAAGACAAAACTTGTGCCAGCAGGACCGTATCATTTTTCTGGTCATGTATGCCAAGTTTGGTCCGATTCTGAGACTGTTGATAAAATTACCGTTTTGCGGGCCCCGCGGTTCCACTCAACGGGCGATTTTGTGCACGGCCCGCCGGAATCCAACTCTGGACATACGGTTGGGTTCGTATCAGAAAACTGGATCCGTAGACATGTAGTTTGACGACTTTAGAGACCATTGACTCTCGCACTCTTTTCGGTACAAAGCGGGTCCAACGACGGACATCGTTTTTGCCCGAAATTACCATTTTGCTCCTGTGTCCAGAATTGGACTTAAGGACAGGAAATTCTAGCTAATTTGACTATTCTGAGAACATTGGTGATGTTTATTTCAGCTTCCGGGGACTGTTGTACGGGTTTTGACTAATATGACACATTGAGTAGTTCAGACTGTCGGTTTCACCAGCAGAGGACCACAGGCGAGTACAGTTTATTGTCTGTATTTCGATATTGATTTTTCACTATATTTCATTGGTTGGCCATTGGTTATGTGATTATTTTCTATTATAAATTGTTGAGTCGGGAATGAGAAGTACCAAAGATATGTGATCTGACCATAGCCCGTGTTAGACATTGTAGCCCGTGTTTACTTTTCTGCAAGTAGTGTAGCCCGTGTTTACTTTTCTGCAAGTAGTGTAGCCCATGTTTACTTTTCTGCAAGTAGTGTAGCCGTGCTTACTTTTCTGCAAGTAGTGTAGCCCGTGTTTACTTTTCTGCAAGTAGTGTAGCCCGTGTTTACTTTTCTGCAAGTAGTGTAGCCCGTGCTTACTTTTCTGCAAGTAGTGTAGCCCGTGTTTACTTTTCTGCAAGTAGTGTAGCCCGTGTTTATTTCATGCAAGTAGACCTCGTAGACCGTGCGGTGTAGTACCCCAGACCGATCACATATCAAAGGTACTTTTAACAGTTGGGGAAAGTGTTTGTGTCTATTTATTTGCTATCAGTTTTCCGTATTTTCTGTTTATTCTCAAAAACATGTAATTGATGTCTAACCTTTGTTTTATAGTCATTTCTTTATTGAGATTGCATTCAGTGAATTGTGCTCGTTCCATTCCTGACTGGAAACCAACATTTTCAGGTTAGCCATGGATTCACTTAGCTTGGGGAGTGACGGGAATACTTGCAGACAAAGGCCTAGAGACTAGCTAGATAGTTGAGTTGTAGTCATTCATTTATTTGTACAAGTTTATATTTTTCTACAAATGTAAAACTTGTGATCATTGTAAGTTAAATTAATTATGTGAATGAGCATTATTTGTGATTTTTGATCTTCATGGCCACGACAGCGTTCTACCGCCGACACTGCGGCGTAGGCTGGCTTGGACACGTCTCATATCCGTTAAAAAAAAATGGGTACGGGTCGTGACAAGTTTTTGTGGTGGCCCATACAGGTCGGTCTTCGCAAATCATGCGAACTCGTGATAGTACTTAAGTTAGTTGTACTATTGCGAGCCTGCGACTAGAACATGCTCATTCACAAACAAGGATTAATTTAATTGAATGACTAGGACTAGGAGTCCCTTAAACAAATTACCGATGGGTAGTCTAGACCATGTAAATTAGATGAGGAGTTATTAATGTTGATGGTTTGTCAGATCCCCATAGGTACACTATTATCTCTCGATATGACGACACGATCCAAAGTGGATAGATTATTCACTTGGTGAGACAGGGCTTCATATAATTTATGATCCAACCTTGATAAAATGGGCAAATTCTTCTCTTTGCCTCTTAGATATCATCCTCATATCTTAGTCGAACTGCCTATTTAGTTTCTATTTGCCCTAGGAATTATTATTTTGTATAAATTCTGATTATTGTTAACCATATACGAACCTCGAGTTAGTTTCGATTCAAAGTTTTTCCTCAATAGTTTGAATACACATGAAATGGATACTAGAATTTTTGTATTCCTTTTGTCTTCAGTTATTTCCTCCATGTTCGATCTTTCATTCGAAGGGTGGTGACTGATAGGACAAATACTTATGTTTTATTTCATAGTCAACATGTTTGAATCTCTAGAAGCTCATGAATTTTTAAGAATATAGTTAAGGGAATGTTAGTTAGCTCATAATGGCAGGATAGAAGCGTGCTGTCGCCATTTATTTGAATTATGAAGACTCTAGATTTCCTGCAGCCAGCAGCGCACTGGCAAGACACAACCCCTAGAGGTGAAATTAGTTTAAGAAAGTATATAGGTTATAGAACATTCCTGAAACTATGGCTAGTGGCCCACTCCTGATCGTAGTTACCCTTGAGCCAATATTGGATAGAGTTAAGTAATGTTCGATTTGTGTCATATTTGAGTTACGAAACCAAGGGTTTACCACAGCCCGATTTTACGGGCGAGGCGTAGTCCTCGGTGAAATGACTTCAGACGTGATTACAAGTTAAGGATACTATAGAGGATAGGACAATGTCCTGTGTAACCCATAAGATCCAAATCCAATACTAGTAGAAGTTATGTAAGTTGGGTAGCATGTCTCCCAACCTAGCATTCCGCGGTCCTTGTGACCTATTGACGAGGTGATTGACTGACACTAATAGGTTTACCTGGAATATGGAATTTAGAAGTCCATAACTCATTGGTTGACCAAGGCTTTATGGATAAAAAGATAGTAGGAAGACTGTATAATCAAGAACACCAGGTAAGGTTTGATTCTCACAAAACTCGAACTTCTTGTGCCTTTTTTCAAAAATCTCGCATAATTGTATCCGACTATCTTATCAAACGCTGCTGTTACAGCTTATTTTTGCAAGCTCACTCTGTTCTCGAGCTTGATTCGAGGCATATGTTTAGTGGGAACGCCTGCTAACTTATTGTCTAATCAAAATCTGTGTATTATGGTCTGATCAACCATGATGCATTTGGTTCGCTCTTCATTTAATTACACTATGTGGATAGAGATATATAGGTATCTAGGATTTCATCCGCGACTGCATTGACAACTCCTCTTGAATTATATGTTCGTCTTTGGATCACGTGATTGTATTCACTAACATCTTTCTTGAACTCTTTATTGTTTTTGTCTCTCACTGATTTGGAAAGACAGAAGCTCATAATTGGTAGAGAGATACCGAGTATCCCCATGGCTATGGTAGTTGTATACACAAGGGTAGCTATCGTCAGCCAGCCATATGATTGAGTTACTCGTTCTCCTCTCGACCCCAAACTGTTATCGGGACTTTCTAGCTACCTGAATTTGAGAATGATTAGGGTTTTACCCTTAGTCGAAATGCCAACCCAAGAGACCATCTATCCTCGAGGGACCAATTGTTGAGAGCCTCTAACTATTTGCTGGAAGCTTGCATTAACTAGCAATCCTTAAACCTTAACCCAACCTTTCCTCGACCAAAGCCCACAGTTTAGACATGAGATGAATAGACAAGGATAAGGACAATCATTTACCGTGACTATGGTAGATGCTCATCCCGAGATTGGTTTCCAACAAATATTACCCTAGTTATGTAAATTTTGATATTAAGACCTAACTATTGTTGGAACACCACAGTCACTAGCTTAGCTAATACCATAGATTAAATACCCTGTCAAATTGTGATATACCAGTTGTCAACAACAGTGCATAATCACTCCCGTCCATACCACTAGAACCCTTTTGACCATAGTCTGATAGGTTTGACACAACTAGAGTTTCACGACTCAGTTGTTAGAAATCTTTTAGATGATGTGCCTTAGAGTTGGTTACCCGTCGACAACTCTTGTACACTGTGGACAAGCATGTCATTCTATTTTTCTCGACCATGTGTCATTGTGCACACTTATTTTCCAATTATTGAGGAATGATCTTCGACCTGACTTATATCCGCCATATTCCGTTACGTCGTACCTTATTCTTTATTACCGAGAATTGAGGATTCGATATCCTGACATTGAAATCCTTCTAACCTCATTATTCCTAAAACCATATCCTAGCTTCTAAGGTGGGTAGACTGTAAGCCTCCTAAAATTTTTGGGATATACGAGGATTTTCGATTGATTATAATAACTTCCATAGGATGATAAATAGTGCCCTTTGTTCTCCCACTTTTCCTTTAGATTAATTGGTGTCCTCGGCCGTGTCATTTATATTCGAAGCACGAGACCAACTGATATCTTCCAACAAAATCCATATACAAGATCTAGACAAGTCCACCTTCATTTAGGTATATCATGTCCCACTCAAACCCGTCCCCTTGTACTCTATTTTTATGGCACGACTTTCAGGACAAAAGGACAAGCTATAACCCTCACCATAATACCGGTATACCTTCCGACATCCACTAGAGCCTCAACCTTGACCCAATTCCTTCGACCCAATATGTGGTTGTGATCGACTCAAAGCCCATTACGCACATGTCACTAGTGTGCCATTTAATTGTGTCTTCTCGTGCTACTTAAACATAAAAGTCACGGGAGGCGCATCTTCAGGGTTTACAAAACCTATTTAACCAATCCGACTGCCCAACAAGCTCAACTACTTGGATGGAAAACTATTCTAGGTTACCCCAACCTAATAAAAAAATAGTTTATCGTTGGGACCTTGTTCAGTCCATATAGATTGAAGTCCAAGGTTCATCCAACTGACGATTGATGCCCAATTAAGGAACCCATTAAGGCCCAGTAAAATCCATCCATGCATACCACCATATTTGGACTATAAAACCGAACTTTCTGAAATAAGTACCTATACCCATTATGTTGTCTCCCCTTCTTAGAATGTGAGGTTATTCGTAACCCTTATTTCATCTACCAGGAAGTCGCGATACGATCTTGTATTGCATTTTATCCCTTGCTAGTATGTTTAAAACAACCACGGCAAAGGTCACAATCCGGATTTCCCAAATTCCGTTCCATTATGGAACCTTACTTAGATTAACTTTGGGAACGGAATGTTTGTATTTCATAGATCTCAAGCCCTCTAAGAAACAAGTGTTTTTCGATTTAGCAAGTGACTGGACTAGAGTAGCCCAACCCAGCAAATAAGGCAATGGTTTGTAAACTTTTTCTACCTGTATCATCGGATACTCTTTACCACCCTTGAAACCTCATATTGCTTTCGACTAGTGTCCTTCCTATTACGGAGAGACGAATGGCCATGCTTATTAGAAATTATCAATAATTTTTTGCTACTTGTGTAAATTATTGCTTGTTAGATTTCGGGTTGTTCGATAAATAGGAGAGGATTATAGTGGCCATAAGCAATATATATATCTATTAGTAGCAATTTTAGCAATTAGTTGGAAGAGTATAAAGTTTTAGTGACATGAGATTTGAGGGAGTAGTGTGACCAAATGTGGGTAGAAGTCCTCGGAGTTCCGTAGTTACAAAATGGCTAGGAGGAGGATATGAACTGTTTTTGAAAGAATTAAATTTCGAGGAGATTAAAGTAATGATAGATTTCCTTTTTGAATATTAAAGAATAGTTACGAATTAGAATTTCGAGTACGAAATTATTTTTAAGGTGGGTAGATTTGTAGCTTCCCTTCCCGGAAATGGTAAAATATATTTTATTATCAGTTTATTTTACTTAAATGGTAATTTTGTAGACTGTACATAAAAGGTATATACATCATTATAGATTTATGGCATTTGATTATTATTATTAAGTTATCGAGGTAATTATGATATAATATTAATAATAATGGTTATATTATTTTAGTCAAATAATTGTTATTGGGGTTTATTCAAGTTCATAAAGATTATATATAAGTGTATGTTATTAATATGGCTGAATTATTAGTCTAGATACAATGAATATATTGGTTATATTAGTTAGATACTATGAATATATTTGTTATTATATATGTGTGTTGGTGTACATATATATATATATATATATATATATATATATATATATATATATATATATATATATATATATATATATATATATATATATATATATGTGTGTGTGTGTAGGTGTAAATATATATATATCTAAAATATATATGGATAAATGTATAGTGTACATATAATATGTACTAGTGTTTAGTAAGAGGAAAAAAAAAAGAAAAAAAAAGAAAAAAAAGAAAAGAACCACACTGTTCCTATCCTCAGTTGCGCCAACAGGACCTAGGAAACAGCCTTCAGGCCATAACCCCCGGGCCCACAAGCCATGTTATATATCCCCAGCCTCAGCCGGGGCCCAACCACCCCAGAACCGAGCAATGCTCAGGCCAGCCCGATTCCCCCACACGAGCAGATCATCTCGTTTAAAACCGAGTTAAGAGAATTAAGCCGAGCTTCAACCGCTCGGTTTTCCTCAAAACCACAGTATATGTACGAGCGAGAGGAATCGATGAAAACCTAATCTCGATCCAACCCACAGCCCGCGACCACAGGTGGCTGCCACGCGCAACCGTGGGTCGTCGGAGTCGACTGAACCACGCCGGCCGCGTGAGACAGGGCACAGCCTTGGCAGCAACAGAGCAGCCGGCAACCCATCTTCGTCAATTGATTCCTCAACGCGTGATTAATCGATTTTCGATCCGTCTTCGCAGGTATGATCAAAACCTACACCACTTCCAACACCTTCTATAAATTCGATTTTATACGCTATAGATTGCCCAGAAAATCGATGCGAACTTACCCGAAAAAAAATTGTCCGAAACAGGACAGTTTTAGATATTCAAACCCGAACTTGGAAGGCAATTCATTGCCAATCCATCGACCGAATAGAGAATCTAAAAGAACAGATGTTTAGACAACATATACGGCAGTAAATCCCTTTTTATAGATTCCAATTTCATTAAGTGGGTGTAGAATTATTCGACTATAAAAATCGAGGAAAAACTTATGAAAACAGTTTTCAAAAATTAGAAAATTCATCCACACGATGTGCGTCCCGCCAAACCGGACGACGTGGTCGTGAACAGAACGCATCAAAAGCTGCATAATGGTTACGTGGTCGTGTGGGCTTTGACGGAATTCAAATTGGTCGCGTGTGCGCGACGAATTTGATGCGTATCCGTCGAAATTCACCGTATCGTACACTTTGCAAATTCTCCAATTACTTTGTGCACGTTCATCAGATCAAGACGAAACTTGTGCCAGCAGGACCGTATCGTTTTTCTGGTCCTGTATGCCAAGTTTGGTCCGATTCTGAGACTGTTGATAAAATTACCGTTTTGCGGGCCCCGCGGTTCCACTCAACGGGCGATTTTGTGCACGGCCCGCCGGAATCCAACTCTGGACATACGGTTGGGTTCGTATTAAAAAACTGGATCCGTAGACATGTAGTTTGACGACTTTAGAGACCATTGACTCTGGCACTCTTTTCGGTACAAAGCGGGTCCAACGACGGACATCATTTTTGCCCGAAATTACCGTTTTGCTCCTGTGTCCAGAATTGGACTTAAGGACAGAAAATCCTAGCTAATTTGACTATTCTGAGAACATTGGTGATGTTTATTTCAGCTTCCGGGGACTGTTGTACGGGTTTTGACTAATATGACACATTGAGTAGTTCAGACTGTCGGTTTCACCAGCAGAGGACCACAGGCGAGTACAGTTTATTGTCTGTATTTCGATATTGATTTTTCACTATATTTCATTGGTTGGCCATTGGTTATGTGATTATTTTCTATTATAAATTGTTGAGTCGGGAATGAGAAGTACCAAAGATATGTGATCTGACCATAGCCCGTGTTAGACATTGTAGCTCGTGTTTACTTTTCTGCAAGTAGTGTAGCCCGTGTTTACTTTTCTGTAAGTAGTGTAGCCCGTATTTACTTTTCTGTAAGTAGTGTAGCCGTGCTTACTTTTCTGCAAGTAGTGTTGCCCGTTTTTACTTTTCTGCAAGTAGTGTAGCCCGTGTTTACTTTTCTGCAAGTAGTGTAGCCCGTGCTTACTTTTCTGCAAGTAGTGTAGCCCGTGTTTACTTTTCTGCAAGTAGTGTAGCCCGTGTTTATTTCATGCAAGTAGACCTCGTAGACCGTGCGGTGTAGTACCCCAGACCGATCATATATCAAAGGTACTTCTAACAGTTGGGGAAAGTGTTTGTGTCTATTTATTTGCTATTAGTTTTCCGTATTTTCTGTTTATTCTCAAAAACATGTAATTGATGTCTAACCTTTGTTTTATAGTCATTTCTTTATTGAGATTGCATTCAGTGAATTGTGCTCGTTCCATTCCTGACTGGAAACCAACATTTTCAGGTTAGCCATGGATTCACTTAGCTTGGGGAGTGACAGAAATACTTGCAGACAAAGGCCTAGAGACTAGCTAGATAGTTGATTTGTAGTCATTCATTTATTTGTACAAGTTTATATTTTTCTACAAATGTAAAACTTGTGATCATTGTAAGTTAAATTAATTATGTGAATGAGCATTATTTGTAATTTTTGATCTTCATGGCCACGACAGCGTTCTACCGCCGACACTGCGGCGTAGGCTGGCTTGGACACGTCTCGTATCCGTTAAAAAAAAAAACGGATGCGGGTCGTGACACAAATATTGTGAACTCTAGATTATGAAAGTGTACCTTGGTAGATTTTAGTGCCACGAGTGCGCTGGAATCAACCGTGCCGCAAAATCACGCTTTGGTCAAAAGATATCGCCGTTGTGGTTAATCGTGACCAAAACGATGATCAATCGATCAATTCTGAGTTCAAAAGAATAACTAAAATACTAGATGAACGAAATAATTTCTGGGAAAAATTTATGTCGTAGCGATCTATGTTAGCTTTCTGAAACTTCAAATGGTTCATAATTTCAATTTTCGGTGCTCCCGTAATCTCGAAAACATCAAAACCGTGCCAAGTTTCGGACAACTAATACTCTAAAAAATTTTCAGAAATTAAGGTTTATATATGATGAAAATAAATTACATATTCAGAAAGTTTACCTCGAGACGAATCCAATAAAAAATGGCGCGTGAATCCGAGGTCGGGGCTGACTGAAATCTTCTCGGGATGTCGGGGTCTCCTTGGAATCAAAACCTCAAAGTCGGCCAAAGATTTTTTATGGTTTTTAAAGAACCAAATATATATATATATATATATATATATATATATATATATATATATCGGGTCGGCTCAGCGGGTCGGTTTGAACGGCTAGCAGGCGACACGTGTCGGCCATCCGTGCTGCCCGCTCAATAAACGAGCGGCCGGATGGCCATGCGGTTTGGGCCAGCCGGCTTGGGGTCGGCTAAGGAGCCGAGCTCCAAGGAAAATATGAGTCAGTGCCTATGCTGACTGACAGGCGGGCCCGCCCTGCACAGCTGGGTTGCCGATCGGTGGGCCAGGCTGCAGCTGACTGTATAAAAGGTTTATATTAATTACATAATACCATTTTAAATTCTATTTAACTCCAAATAATACCAAATAACCGTCTAAAAATTCCAAAAAAATTGTAGAAAAATATAGAAAATATATTTAACCTAATAGAGCCTAAAGAAAAATATTGGGTCTCAAATAGTCACAAATGGCCTCAAAATAAATTATAAAAGTCATTCATAAATATAAATATTCATAGAATAAATATTTATAATTATGTAAAAATGTCTAAAAATTATAATAAATATAATATCGGTATAGAATGCTTATAGACCCTATCTTGAGGTCATGTGACCACAAGATGGTCCTAAATCACCTATAGGCTTAGTCACGATTGATATGGTCATAGAAAATTAAATATAAATTAATCAAATAAAATTAAAAAAAATTACTAAATTATAATCAGGGTGGCAGATGGCACATACTATCCCCTTAAAAAAATTTGTCCTAAAAAATTAACATGCTATACTAAGTAACTTCTACAAGCAATCTAAAATAATTTCTAGTCTATATCATGAAAAGGTTTAAAAAATATCTAAGATGACTAATCTAGCATTAACCAAACATGCATGCTAACTATAACTATGGAAAGCCTTTAAGGAAACCTATTTGACTACATATACCTTCAGGTCGAGTCACAGCTACAAATGCTTGATCTTGTCTTTGTTGCTGTCCTCCTGGTCCCTCCTGAGCATGTGCTGGGTCTTGACGAGTAAATGTTGTTGGACAAACTCTTACATGGTGCGTAGTCGATCCACATGAAAAGCATTGTCCTAATCTTTTGCGACACACATCAAAATGATGGCCTGGTCTTCGACAGTATGAGTATGTAATAATCGGCTGGGTCTGATTTTGCGGCTGTGGGGAACAAGGCTGCAGGTGATAGTGATGGGGTGAAGTCTTCTCCGAAATATTGGGGACGTTTTGCCGATCCCAATTGGTTGTTACGTCCTCCATTTGCGTCTCTATCTCTCTTCTGCTTGCGCTTCAGCTCCTTCTCTACGTCTTGTACAACCTTCAAGATTCTTTCATACGTGGTGGTCTAGTTGGTGGCGATGGCTATACGAATTTCATATGATAGCCCTTTTCTGAATTTCTTAGCTTTGGCTGCAGGGGTCAAGGCATCTGCGAAGCGACTGAGGCAGAAAAACTCGACGGTGTACTCGTCGATGGAGAGGTTGCCCTGCTCTAGGCTCTCGAACTCGCTCTCCAACTCCTCTCGGACCGCGTCGGGGTAGAACATTATCTTGAACAACTCCTTGAACTCTTTCCAACTCATGTCTGGTACAGTGAATTGGGGCTTGTCTATATACCATGTGCAGATAATGTCGTAAAGCTGCATGCTATCTGTCTCGACCTTCATATCTTCAGGAATTCGAGCCATCCGGAGGTTGCGATCCACGTTCTCGAACCAGTCGTCCTCGTAGAGAATCCCTTCCGTCCCTTTGAACTCCATGGGCCTAAGGTCCATGAAATTCTTGGAAGTTCCAGGGCGCAGTGGGGGAGCATCTCTAGTCCTTGAGCCTCCCTCAAGATATCACGGAAGATGTCATCCTGTTGCGTCTGGGAAGTGATGAGCTGCTAGAAGATCCCAAGGAGCGTAGCATTGTCCAGTGTGGGTGCTGGAGGCAGGACATGTGCTGGGTGCTGGTGGAAGGACTAGTACTGGTGGCGGAGTAGGCAGTGGAAACTGGAGAGGAGGTGGAATGTCGTCTCGACGAAACCTCGAGGTCTGTGGCTGGGACGTCTCGCCCAGATAAGTGAACTGGCCTCCGTGTGTTGGTGGGGTCCCGTCTACGGGAGATTCGCCTGCATTTGATGGGGTGTTCAGGGGAGCGATATTCATGTCTTGAGAATCCATTAGCTGCAATAAAAGAAAATAATTAAACGGCGGAAAGATTCAAGCAGGATGTAAATCAATGAAAAGTCAAAGTCAAAGGGGGAGATAATAATCAAACATGTGGAGGATGTCCTTAAAATCTAATCCTATTCGCATGCCCGCAGTAGTACGACTAACTTAAGTACTACCAAGAGTTCGCAGTCTTTGCAAAAACTGACCTGCATGGACCACCATAAAAACTTGTCACGACCCGCTCCCGGATAAACCGAGTACGAGTTCGTGTCCAAGCCCAGCCTACATCGCGTTATCGGCGGTAGAAACGCTGTTAGTACACACAAACATCCTCCACAGATACAATAGAACACAAATACAAATCATACTCAGCAGTGACACAAACCAAGGAAACAAGAGTATGATAGATAATGAAATATAAGATCCAAATCCAATGACAAAAAGACTAAAATCTAGAAAATAAAATCATCCATCCAGGAACAAATTCGATCATCTAAGAAAATAAACTAAGCATGCATAAAGGTAATCTAGATCCCTCGAGAGATCAGTCATGGCTCCTGAGTCTCGGTACCAACAACGTCAGCACTACCCACTGTGGTCCACAACATGAAGTGCTAGCGATACTCGTCCTCACCTATAACAACGATCCTGTCAGGAAAGGAGCAGAGTACAACCATATTGCAATTAATGTTGTTAATCCAAAATAAGTTAGAACAACAAAAACGATGATGGCAAAGAGTATAAAGAACTAGTACTAGAAAAATAAAACTAACAAGATAAAACTCGCAGAATGTAACAAGCAAGGTATAAACTAATAAGATAAGAACTGGCAAAATGTAAACTAGCAAGATATGATCTGACAAGATATGATCTAACAAAATATGAACTGAAAGATGTGAACTAGCAAGATGTAAACTATAAAGGAATAATAGGAACAACTATGTGTGTGTGAAATACCTTTTAATACTTGAACGGCTAGGCTAATATGGCACATCATACGATGGCTATCCACAATAAAAGGGTACGACTAACTCATACGTGGGTGTACGACTTAGCTATCCACAATCAAAATGTTTGGGTTGTTGTAGCCCCTTCCCGAAAATCCTTGAAATATTTTTATTATTTTATTTGACGTTTAAGTGAACCGGTTGTACCAAACTGGTCCGGGCTTGACCCGAACCAAGCCCAAGCCCGTGTACTCGGGTAGTGTGTCTAGGGACATCTATGAAGATGTATGGTTGGTAGCTAGTTTATTTATTTTGTGGCCTAGTAGGCCATATACAAATTACAATATATTCGAAGGTTTGTTATAATACATGTAAATATATAATTTTAGTTAATAAGGTGGTGAAAGATTCCTTAGCATATATTGTAGAGTTGGAGTTTAGATTGTATAAACCTTCAGGTATATACAGGTGCATATATATGATTCCCTGATATAAAATTAGACTTTATATAAATAAAATTGTGTAGCCTTCTAATTGTAATTACTTATATATTAGTTAATATTCTACATTATAAATATTGTTATATTAAATATGTTATTCTCTCTCTATATAGATATATATATAAATTATATATATATATATATATAGGTATAAATACCAGGATATATATTGATTATATAGGGATGTAAATACATTTAGAATTCATTAATATATACATATATACATGTTGTGTATATATATATGCGGGTACGTGTAGGTATATATAAATATATATAATATATGAGTGTATGGTGTATGTGTATATATATAAAAATACATTGGTTTGTATACATATAAGTGTACGTATATAAATATACACATAATTGTTGCTACTAATCAAAGAAAAACGCAAATATCATAATCCCCCACAGCCCACGGACTCGACCCACAAGCCGAGTATTCCCAAGCCCAACACCACATTTCCCATTCCAGCAAAGCAGCCAAACCGAGCTCAGAGCTTTCCACCCCACAGCAAACCAAATAAACCCCATACCAATCCGGAGCAGCATTAGTAAACCCCCAAACCCGAGAACTCCCCAGCCCAGCCCATCCCAAAGCTTAACCCAGTACAGGAGATCCCGACCCAACCATTCCCCCAAGTCAGTAGACACAGCCCAACCGCCCAAACCTGTTAAAAACCCGATTCTCGGTTTGCACAGCCGAGCGGAACCCCGCTTGTTTCGATATAAATACAAATCGAGAATTAATTGCAAACCCTAGCCTCCTCTGCGTTCTCCTCCCTCGGAGCTTCGGCGAGGCTCGCGTAGGAGCGTAGACGCCGCATCTCGTCCGACACATCTACGTTCGGCCGGTTCAACGAAGCGGAGGTCGGAGCTTTGTGGCTTGACTGGATCGGCTTCCCCACGACGCGGTCGACGCATTCCACCGGAAACCCAACCAGTTCCGAGCATCCTCACTTGTGCTCCTACTCCATGTAGTGGATGAAACTCTTTGACCTGCAGCTTACATCACTGGACAGATGAGAAAGAGTTCAGAAGAAGAAAATAAATTTCACATTAGTAGAGGTTGGGAGGAGCTACAGGTAAGTTGCACAAACATGCTTCATTTCCACCGTAGATGAATCCAGTACCATAGTTTCCATTGCTTACTAGGATTGAGAGGTTAGGAAGCTAGCACTTGAATGTGTTCGAGTCAAGTGACACATTATGTAGACTATTTATAGTAAGATGTGTTGGGGGAAGCTCACTCACAAGACAGTAACCCTTTGGTAGATTGTGGGGTAAAGTGCATTTAAACCCTCCTCAGATGCACGAAAATGCAAATAAAGACTCGCTGATCCGAAAAATCCAACAAGATACGAAAATGCTCAAATCACCCCCTCCACTAACTTTTCTGTTTACGGGTGTTAAAATAGGGTTGTTTTGACCATTTTACCCCTGGGCTATCTAATATTAACTTGTTAAAAACGGTTAGTTCTAAAAATTATTTTGTTAAAAACGGTTACGCAAAAATACTTATTAAAAGTGGATAAATATTAACAAAGGAAAAATGGTCTTTGCTAGTAAAATTATTTATTAAAATTATTTTAATTAGTATTAACTTGTTAAAACGACTAGTTTCGTCAAAAAAATGGATAAATATTATTTAAAATTATTTTGTCATAAATTATTTTTTATTTAACAAATATATAAATATTTTTGGGAAAAATAAAACTGATAAATACAAAAAAAATCAATTCTTAAAAAATAGAAATGATGAAAAACTGGAAAAAAAAACCAAATAAAAAACAAAAAATACTATTAAAATATGGAAAAAATAAAAAAATAGACAAAATATTCCAAAAAACCAAAAAATGAGGATAAATCTTAAACAATGAAAAAAGACAAAAACAAAAACTATACAAATTTGAAAATAAAAGTCACTCTTAAAAAACTAGAAAAGATTATTAAAAAGATGAAAAAAAATATGAAATAAGAACTAAAAAATGGAAACAAAAACAAAATATTAAAAAGATTATTAAACAAAAATCAATTCTCATGCTTGACGTCATTTTCGAAAATAAATGTTTATAATCTAAATAGTAGGTTTTCATCTTAAATTTTTTCTGGGAAAAAAATCTTTTAACAAATGTCCGGTTAGTCCTGAACTTGTATCGTAATTATTTATTAGTCATGACTATTATCGTAATTATTTATTTATTAATTCTAGAAAAGATTATTAAAAAGATGAAAAAAAAATATGAAATAAGAACTAAAAAAATGGAAACAAAAAACAAAATATTAAAAAGATTATTAAACAAAAATCAATTCTCATGCTTGACGTTATTTTCGAAAATAAATGTTTATAATCTAAATAGTAGGTTTTCATCTTAAATTTTTTCTAGAAAAAAAAATCTTTAACAAATGTCCGGTTAGTCCTGAACTTGTATCGTAATTATTTATTAGTCATGACTATTATCGTAATTATTTATTTATTAATTCTAGAAAAAATTATTAAAAAGATGAAAAAAAAAATATGAAATAAGAACTAAAAAAATGGAAACAAAAAACAAAATATTAAAAAGATTATTAAACAAAAAATCAATTCTCATGCTTGACGTCATTTTCGAAAATAAATGTTTATAATCTAAATAGTAGGTTTTCATCTTAAATTTTTTTCTGGAAAAAAAAATCTTTTAACAAATGTCCGATTAGTCCTGAACTTGTATCGTAATTATTTATTAGTCATGACTATTATCGTAATTATTTATTTATTAATTCTAACTGAAATTGTAAATCTTGGTACAAATTTATTTTCATCACATGTATTACTTAAACAAATAACTTAAATATTACTAAACGTGTCAAAAATCCAAAAATAAATTGCAAAACATGTATGTCGAAGCATGGTCCGGGTTCAGTGGCTGCCACCGCCTTTGTCGATTATCTACGAATAGGCTTCCATAATTTCTATTTGGACGTCTTGAAAAAAAAGGAATAAGTAAAAAAAGCTTCAAACATTAAATGAGAGCAAATAAGTAAAAAAAAAAAAAAAGAGAATATAAAAAAAATTTGCAGTTGGATTTGAGATCTGTAGGTAAGAAAAGTTTCAATATATTAAATGAGAGCAAATAAGTAAAAAAAAAAAGAAATATAAAAAATATATATTATTTTTTCTTCCAACCAACCGGTCAAAAAATAGAAAATATAAAGTTTAGGTTTTATGTTTTAAACAAACATTGTCTTATACATAGAGAATGAAAGAGAGCCAACAGCCAAATGTAAGCATTAGGGGTATTTTGGGAAGTGCACTTTTTTTTAATCCAAAAAATGGCCTCTAACGGCTGTTCTAACGTCAATTTGACGGAAAGGGGTATTCTGCGCAAAACAGGGTTTGCGGGAGGTGCAAACTGCTTAAGTTTTCTAAAAGATCTTATTTTGCGAACGAGGCAACTCTAAGGAGAGTTTAAATGCACTTTACCCGTAGATTGTGATAGTTAAAATAATAATATATATACAATCCCACTATATTGTTCACGTGGAGGTGATTCCATTGTTTCTTTCTAATCACAAAAGAACTAAGATGGTTAGTCTTGCATATAACCCCCTGAATTATGTAGTAATTGTAACTTGCCTTAAATCAAATCATGGTATTACACAAGTAGCTAATAGGACTAAAGAGAAAGAAAAATAATGTGATACAAATTATTATGGGTTAAACTGTACAAGTAGTTTATTTAATGATTAAATCTATTATTTAATAAGTTAGCTATAGTTGTGTATATATAACTTAATATAATTTACAACTTTTATGAAAATTCTCCGATACGGAGTACGCCCCGATAAATCGGGCGACTTGGTCGCGGACCGAAAGCATCGAAAGGTGCGTAACGGCTTCGTGGTCGTGTGGGCTTTGATGGAATTCAAATTGGTCGCGTGTGCGTGACGAATTTGATGCGTATCCGTCGAAATTCACCGTCTCGGCCCCTTTGCATATTCTTCAATTACTTCGTGCACGCTCGTCGGATCGAGACGAAACTTACGCCAACAGGACCGTACCATTTTTCTGGTCCTATATGCCAAGTTTGGTCCAATTCTGAGACAGTTGAATCGTACGTCGTTTTGCGGGCCCCACAGTCCCACTCAACGGGCGATTTTGTGCACGGCCCGTCGGAATCCAACTCTGGACATACGGTTGGGTTCGTATTGGAAAACGGGATCCGTAGACATATAGTTTGACGACTTTAGAGACCATTGACTCTGGCACATTTTTGGGTGCAAAGCGGGTCCAACGGCGGATATCGTTTTTGTCCGAAATTACCTTTTTGCCCCTGTGTCCAGAATTGAATTTAAGGACAGGCAATCCTAGCTAATTTGACTATTCTGAGAATGTTGGTAATGTTTGTTTCAGCTTTCGAAGACAGTTGTGATGCCTTTGACTTTTGGCGTACTAGTTGACGGTATTTTATTGGTTCTTCGCGCTGCCCCCAGGAAAGTATACATTGCCTTTCTACACAGCTTTATTTACATGCACTGTCTATTATTTATTCCAGTTTTTCCATATTGTTGCCATGCATCTTTTCTATCAAGCTGGTATATTTTATCATTGCTTTAGACAGTGTTCACAGTTAGCCTTGTGTCTTATTGGTCGTGCCTTGATTGAGTCGTACCTCCGTGTCTTGAACCTTGAAGCTAACCTGCGAGTCCACGATAGGGACGAGGGTTAGTAGTTATTGGTCCACACCTGCGAGTCCACACTAGGGACGAGGGTGATGCTAGCCTGCGAGTCCATACTAGGGACGAGGGTTAGTAGTAGATGCTAGCCTGCGAGTCCACACTAGGGACGAGGGTTAGTAGTGTAGGGTTTACGCCTGCGAGTCCACACTAGGGACGAGGGTGATGCTAGCCTACGAGTCCACACTAGGGACGAGGGTTAGTAGTAGATGCTAGCCTGCGAGTTCACACTAGGGACGAGGGTTAGTAGTATAGGATTTACGCCTGCGAGTCCATACTAGGGACGAGGGTGATGCTAGCCTGCGAGTCCACACTAGGGGCGAGGGTTAGTAGTTCAAACCTGCGAGTCCACACTAGGGACGAGGGTGATGCTAGCCTGCGAGTCCACACTAGGGACGAGGGTTAGTAGTTCAAACCTGCGAGTCCACACTAGGGACGAGGGTTTGAGTATTCGATTCGGTTATCTGTTGACATCTTGACATGAGTTCTCTAGTCCTTGTTCAGCAGTTCATTTTCGTGTAGACAGTGTATAGATTCGTGCTTTTATGTTTTACTTGGTTATTCTGTATTTTTCTCCATGCATAATAAACTGTTAGAAAGGCTCGTTTTTATGTATCTTGCTAGTCCTCTGAGGACCTGATGATCTCTTCAGGTTTAGCGATTATATGGAGTTAGTTAGCAGAGCGGGATGGTAGAGGATTACGATGCATTATGCAGGTATTTGCTTGTGTTATTTCGTTATTATCTTCTCGTGCTTTATATTCCATATCATGATATACTCTGCTTATTTATAGACTCATATCATTCTTAAAGTCTAATCGAACAATATGTTAATGGGCTGCAGATCACGACCTATACTTGTTCATTCTTGATTATTATTCTTATTGTGGATTGAGATATAGATTTGTTTGCCATGATTTGGCAGTATACTATAGCCTTGACAGCGTTTACGTATTCGAGTCGGGCTGGAGTCCGCTTGATACGTAGCTGGCTTGCTCACGTGCTCGCGTCCGAAAAGCGGGTGCGGGTCGTGACATTTGTTCACGTACTTACTGAGTATTTTACCTCCCGACTCTCTAACAATCAATAACGGTCAATGATACACTAAGAAGGATAGGATAACTATGGGGTCACAATCCTGTCTCAATGGAATATCAAGCAATGACTCAACATGATATCAAACAAGAAAACTATAGAGTAAACGTTATAATGAACTAAAACATAAATGCAATATTGTACTTGCCTAAATCCTTGCACAAACCGTAGTCACAAGTAGAGGATGAGTGGAATGCCGATCTAGAAGCTGTCAACCTATAACACATATCGTACCACGAACCGTGCACGAAAACCACAAGTCAATTCTAATGTTCTAGTTATAAATTCATAAAATAGTGGCTAGTTGGGTTACTAATCTAATAATAGTTAATTCTGGAATAAATTACTTAAAAATATCATTTAACCTAATAATAATCTAAATATAATCTAAACATGCAAGTTTGGCCATCAAAAGTCATGTTTCCAATTTTGGAAACCATGGCACGCGAATCGAGGCGTACCATTGACTATCTAGTCAAATGGTATGAACTCTAGATTTTGAAAGTGCACCTTAGTAGATTTCAGTACCACGAGTGCGCTGAAATCAATCGTGCCGCAAAATCATGCTTTGGTCAAAAGATATTGCCGTTATGGCTAATCATAACCAAAATGGTGATCAATCGATCAATTATGAGTTCAACAGAATAACTAAAACACTAGATGAAAGAAATAATTTCTAAAAAAAAAATATGTCGTATATCTCTGTGTTATCTTTCCAAAACTTCAAACGGTTCGTGATTTCGATTTTCGGTGCTCCCGAAATCTCGAAAACATCAAAATTGTGTCAAGTTTTGGACAACTAATACTCTACGAATTTTATAGAAATTAATGTTTAGATTTGATGAAAATAAATTACATAATCATAAAGTTTTCCTCGAGACGAATCCAATAAAAAATGGCGTACGAATCCGAGGTTGGGGCTGACGGCAATCTCCTCGGGAAGTCGGGGTCTCCTTGGAATCAAAACCTCAAAGTCGGCCAAAGATTTTTTAGGGTTTTTTTTTTTATTCTAAAGAACCGGATATATATATATATATATATATATATATATATATATATATATATATATATATATATATATATATATATATATATATCGGGTCGGCTCAGCGGGTCGGTTGAGCGGCTAGCAGGCGACACGTGTCGGCCATCAGTGAGCGGCCGGATGGCCATGCGGTTTGGGCCAGCCGGCTTGGGGTCGGCTAAGGAGTAGAGCTCCAAGGAAAAGGTGAGTCAGCGCCTATGCTGACTGACAGACGGGCCCGCCCTTCGCAGCTGGGTGGCTGACCGGTGGGCCCGACTGCAGCTGACTGTATAAAAGGTTTATTTTAATTACATAATACCATTTAAAATTCAATTTAACTCTAAATAAACCAAATAACCTTCAAAAAAATTTAGAAAATTGTAGAAAAATATAGAAAATATGTTTAACCTAATAGAGCCTAAAGAAAAATACTGGGTCTCAAAATAGTCACAAATAGCCTTAAAATAAATTATGAAAGTCATTCATAAATATAAATCTTCATAGAATAAATATTTAAAATTATGTAAAATGTCTAAAAATCATAGCAAAATATAATATAGTTATAGAATGCCTATAGACCATATCTTGAGGTCATGTGGCCACAAGATGGTCCTAAATCACCTATAGGCTTAGTCACGATTGATATGGTCATAGAAAACTAAATATAAACTAATCAAATAAAATTTAAAAAATATCACTAAATTATAATTAGGGTGGCAGATGCCTCACAGAGTAAGGTGGCAATGTATCTTGCCTGGTAGTACGGGAATGACAACTCCAACAGTCAATCACGTCAGCAATGAAAAGTCAAAATCTACGAACGTCTCCGGATGCTGAAACAAACATCAAGAATGTTCCCGATTTAAAAGATATATCTAGAAAACGTCTGTCCAAAAGTCTAATTCTGGAACAGGGGCAAAATCGTAAATTTGGGCCAAAATGATGTCCGTCGTTAGACCCATTTTGCACCGAAATGCGTGCCAATGTCTGTGGTCTCTAAATTTGTCAAACTACATGTCTATGGGTCCAATTTGCGAAGATGAACCCAACCGTTTGTCCAAAGTTGGATTCTGGTGTACCGTGTACAATTTCGCCCGTTGGATCGGGTCGCGGGCCCGCCAAATAGGCATTCCATTCGACCTTCTCAGAATTGAACCAAACTTGGCACACAGGACCAAAAAATCGATACGGACCTGTTGACGTAAGTTTTGTCTCGATCCGACGAACGTACACAAAGTTATGACCAAGTTTGTAAAAGGCCGATACGGGGGTATTTCGACGGATACGCACTGATTTCGTCGCGCACACGCAATGAAATCGAGTTCCGTCAGTTCTCACATGTCGGCAACATCCATACGCGTCTTTTGATGCATATAGTATGCGACCATGTCGTCCACTTTGTCGGGGCGCACGCCGTGTCAGTAGATTTTTCATAATTTTCTTAGTTTTTAATACAGTTTTTCCTCTAACTTTAACAACACATAACTTCACAACACATAACTTCATGCACAATATTTGAAAATTAAATCTACTAGGTGCATTTTACTCTCAGTTATGTTGTTTTTGACTATTTTCAATTGGTTTGTCGAATCTTTTGGTGTTTGGACCAAAAATTGGCTTCCAAGTTGGGTTCCTGGGCTGTCCAATACTCTGTTTTCGAGTCAGAAATTTACTCGACTTTGCGTCAAGTTTTGTGTCAATCTGAGGGGCGATATCAAATTCCCTTTGAAGGGACTCAAAGGGGGTTACATTGTGTACGTGTAGCAACTTACGGATTGCAAAACGAGTGAATGTGCAGGAAGAAATCAAGGCCGAAAAGGAGTACCTTGTGGTCGGGTTCTAAACAGGGGGTTTCGGGTGCTATCGGTTGGGGGCGGCGCTCCGACGTTCAGGGCGGCAATCAGGTGCCAGGTCGGGTGCGTGGGGATGCAGGGGTGGCTCGAGGATGGTCGCAGCGCTCACAATGAAAAGATTTTCTAGGGTTTCTGAAACTCTTTACTCAATATTTGCACTTTTATACAACCAAGCATTTCAAATCCAATTTGGATTCAAATACCTGATCTTTACGATCAGTTAGATGAGGGAATGTGATTTTGATTAGGTTACAAGGGATTTGTAAGGATTTGATTTGGTTTTATGGAGATTTGAAGCAAATCTCCATGTTGGGTTTTCGAGTGTGCGCGGGTTTTGGGGGGGGGTCGGCCAAATCCCGCTACTGTAGCAAGTAGCTGCTGGCATTTCTCTATTTTTTTTACTTAATAACTTATATATATATATATATATATATATATATATATATATATATATATATATATATATATATATATATATATATATATATATATATATATATATATTTTACTTAATAACTTATATATATTTTATATATATATATATATATATATATATATATATATATATATATATATATATATATATATATATATATATATATATATATATTTTTTATGTATGTGTATATATGTATATATGTATAAAATATATATATATATATATATATATATATATATATATATATATATATATATATATATATATATATAATCAAACTTATAAAACCAATAAGTGGCTTTAGAAATTTCCAAAATATATATATAAATATATAATATTCCAAATTATCATGTAGACTATATTTAATAGCATAGTGCACAAGCATGCATACCTATACATTATATATATACATACATATACTAAAAACTAATGAATTAATACAAGAATATATAACAAAATAAATAAAAATATTAAAATATTTAGGAATAAATATAGGGGTTTACATCCTACCCAACTTAAAAAAATTTTGTCCTCGAAATTAAAACTAACGTCGGGGGGGGGGGGGGGTATGCAATGTAAATGTGAAATTAAAGGATCTAACATGCAAAACGTACCTTGGTCTTCGAACAAATGCGGGTAACGATTTCGGATGTCATCCTCGTGCTCCCCAGTAGACTCTCCAGACGAGTGATGCTTCCATGCCACGCGAACCAATGGTATAGACTGATTTCGCAACACCTTCACTCGACGATCAAGGATGCCTACTGGTTGCTCTTGGTATGACAAGCTCGATCCAATGGTGATCTCGGAGTGATCGAGCACATGACTGCTGTCCGCCACGTATCGCCTCAGCTGCGACACATAGAATACGTCATGTACTCCCTCTAGCGACGGTGGCAATGCCAATCTGTAAGCAACTTCTCCAACACTTTCCAAGGCATCGAAAGGGCCGATGTATCTTGGACTCAACTTGCCACGTCCTCCGAATCGAATCGTGCCTCTCGTGGGGGATATCTTCAATAAAACATGGTCGCCTTCCTTGAACTCCAAGGATCGACGATGATTATCGGCCCACTGCTTCTGTCGATCCTGCGCTACTCGCAGGTAGTCTTGTATCTTCTTCACTTTCTCCACTGTGCTCAAAACCAACTTGGGACCCAATATTTGTCGCTCTTCTATGTCGCTCCAATAAACAGGAGATCGACACTTATACAACGCTTCAAACGGAGCCATTTGGATGCTCGCTTGATAGCTATTGTTGTAGGAAAACTCCACAAGATGAAGGTGGTCTTCCCATGATCTGCCAAAGTCAAGCATACACGCTCTCAACATATCCTCTAGCATCTGAATAGTATGCTCTGACTGGCCGTCTGTCTGTGGATGGTATGCTGTGCTAAACTTCAAACGCGTACCCAAGCTGTCCTACATACTTCTCCAAAAGTGCGAGGTAAACCTCGAGTCACAGTCCGACACGATGCTAACTGGTACACTGTGTAGCTTCATGCTTCATATACATATCTGCCAAAACTTCTGTGGACTGCCCCACTCTGAAAGGTAAGAAATAGGCTGACTTGGTAAACCTATCAACAATCACTCAAACTGCATCTCGTCTACTAGGACTCTGAGAAAATCTCGTGACGAAGTCCATCATAATGTGCTCCCACTTCCACTCGGGAATGGGTAGCGGCTGCAGTAATCCGACCGTCCTCTGGTGCTCGGCCTTTACTTGTTGGCATACCAAAGACTTGGCCACAAAACGAGCTATCTTTCGCTTCATTCCGTGCCACCAATAATACTGTCATAAGTCCTGGTACATCTTAGTTCCTTCGGGATGAATAGAGTAAGTCGAACTATGTGCTTCCGTCGTCAATCCCTGCCGTAACTCTCCATTAGGAACATAAATACGATCACCACATCACAATGTCCCATCAGGATGAATCCTCAAACCCATTTTTTCTCCTGCTTCAGTCCTCTCTCTAAGCCATTGAAATCTAGCATCCGTAGACAATACTGCTTTGATCCTCTCTCCTAGCGATGATTGCACTTAGAGATTGGCTAATACGCTATCCGCTCCAGGCAATACTACCTTAATACCAAGCTGCTGCAAATCTCTAATAAACTCCTTCTTTGTGGTCAAGAAATGAGCCATAGGTTACGGCTTAATGCGTCTGCCACAACATTAGCCTTACCCGGATGATAATGTAGCTCGATCTCGTAATCCTTCATCAACTCCAACCAACGTCGTTGTCGCATATTCAACTCTTTTTGCGTGAACACGTACTTGAGGCTCTTATGATCAGTGTAGATATCAACCTTCTCGTCGTACATGTAGTGTCTCCATAACTTCAAAGCAAAGATAACCGCTACGAGCTCTAGATCGTGCGTCGGGTAATTCTTCTCGTGCACCCTCAACTGTCTAGATACATATGCTACTACATGACCATGCTGCATCAATACGTATCCTAATCCCATTCCGGATGCATTATTGTAGATCACGAATCCTTCCGGGCTCGATGGTAGTGTCAAGATAGGTGCAGTAGTCAAGTGCTTCTTCAACTCATCGAAAGCGGCTTGACACTCGTCTTTCCATATAAACTTCTGATCCTTGAAAGTTAGTCGAGTCATAGGCCCTGCTATTCGAGAGAAATCTTCTACAAATCTTCGGTAATAACCCGCAAGTCCAAAAAAACTTCTCACCTCGGAAGATGATGTAGGAGCGGGCCACGCCTTGACTGCTGTGATCTTCTTCGGATCTACCGATATGCCGTCTCTAGTAACAATATGTCCAAGAAATGATACCTCTTTGAAAAAGAAATCATACTTGCTAAGCTTCGCAAAAAGTTGCTCATTCCTCAAGGTCTCCAAAATAATCCGTAGATGCTGCTCATGCTCCTCTTGACTCTTGGAGTAAATCAAGATATCATCTATAAAGACGACTACTAATTTGTCCAAGTATTGGTGAAAGATCTTGTTCATTAAGTTCATGAAAACTGCGGGAGCATTGGTCAAACCGAAAGGCATGACCAAGAACTCGTAGTGTCCATACCTTGATCGAAATATCGTCTTCGGAATATCTTCCTTCCAAACCTTCAGTTGATGATAGCCCGATCGCAAATCAATCTTGGAGAATACTTTTGCTCCACTCAGCTGATCGAATAGATCGTCTATGCATGGCAAAGGGTATTTGTTCTTCACTGTCACCGCATTTAATGCTCTATAGTCGATACACATGCGCACTGTTCCGTCTTTCTTAGACACAAAAAGAACGGGTGCTCTCCATGGTGATGCACCGGCATGAATAAAGCCTTTCTCCAATAAGTCGTCTATCTGCGTCTTCATCTCTACCAACTCCTTGGGTGCTAGTTGATATACTCGAGATGAAATAGGTTCGGCTCCCGGAATAAGCTCAATAGAAAACTCGATGTCTCTGTCAGGCGGCAGCCCCGGTAAATCCTCGGGGAATACATCTTTGAACTTAGAGGTGACAGGGTGCTGAGGGGTATCCTGCATCATCATGTGAGTCCCTAATATAGGTGCATCAATACTCTCTTCTTCTTTGGTGAACTCGAACTCCGTCGCATTTGGTGGTCTAAAGACGATACTGCCTCTATGGCAGTCTATAAGGGCAAAATGCTGGCTTAACCAATCCATTCCGAGAACCACGTCGAATATCGGAATAGGGAATACAAGAATTCGTGGTTTCATCTCTCTAGCACATATCACTATAGGACAAAGTCTACAAACACCACTAACTGGTACAACTCCTCCTCCAGTGAGGATTCTAATATTTTTAGATAAAGATGTGATGGGAATACCGTGTCTAGTGGCAAAACTAGTGGCTATGAATGAATGAGTGGCTCCAGTGTCAAACAATGTAATGGCAGGAAATGAAGCAACTAAAAACATGCATGTTATGACCTCTGCCTCTGTCTCTATCTCTGTATCCTTAACAGCTAGAGAAAATACCTGCCCATAATCCTATCCAGGGCCCCGAGCTCTAGCCCTCTCGAACTGTGGTGACTAGGGTGGTAATGGCGGGCGAGGTGCTCCTGCTGCTGGCTGAGGTGCTAGAAGTGCTGGGGCTATCTGTCTCGGGTTCTGTCAGGCATAAACTAAGGACTGCTTCTCTTGACAATCCTTCACCTTATGTTGCCCTGACCTGCATCTCAAGCACGCTCCAAGTCGAGTTCGACAGTCCTTCATGAGGTGTCCCTGCTTCCCGCAATAGTTGCAGGTGGGCTTCTGATAAGAAGTGGGCCTCTGCTGGAACTATCCTGTGGGCCTCCTGGGTCCACCCTGAGTAGCTCTAGCTAATGCAACTGCTGGTGTATGGCGTCTCGATGTCTGCTGCTGATCCTTACGAAGAATCTCATGAGCACAAGCTTCTTCCAGGACAGCTGAATGGGAGACACGAGACTGTATAGTCATAGACTTGAGCTCTGGTGCATGCCCCTGATGGAATCTTCTCACCTTCTCTAACTCTGTCGGGATCAATCCCGTACCAAATCTACTCAGGCGATTGAACTCTGAGTCATACTCATCAACTGTCATATTCCCTTGTTTCAGGTGAAGGAACTGGTCATATAGACCGTCTCAAACATGAATAGGGAAGAATCTCTCATAAAATGTATCATAGAACTGCTTCCAGGTGATCCCAACACCTAATTGTCTCTCTTCCGCCTTCCACCAATGGTGAGCATTATCTTTTAATAGTAGGTCCACTGCTATCATCCAATCTTGAGCTGGCAAATGGGATACCTTCAGTAGCTTCTTTGTACTAAATAAGCCATTGTGATGCCTCTAGTGGCTTCTCCGTTCCCCTAAAGGCCTTGGGGTTCATGTCTGTGATGTTCTTGATAGAGCCTTCATAAGGATGCAGAGCCAGTGCTGGTCCCGGTGCCGGAGGTGGAGGCAGTGGTAAATTTCCTTCCGGTGGAACGGTAGTGGTCTGCCAAGCCTGGCTGACTGGGGGTGCTGTAATCTCTGGATGCACCATCGTCGGTGTCGTAGTAGGCTACGACTGTCCTGGCTGGTATGGTGTCACCGGAGTCATTGAAGGATTCTGTCCCTCCGGGGTAGCCTCTTCACCAAATGTGAGGGCCAAGGCAGAAGTGCGTCCGCTTCTTAGATTCATACTGTTGGCATGAGGAAGAATAGGATGATATTAGGAGAGGTTAGATATGAGGTAATTCAAGTAATCAAAGGAATTTGAAAATATTGGAAGTCAAGGAAAGTAGTAGTTCTGAATGAGATACTATTCCTATTCCCATTCCTATATGTAGGCTTGTTGGGCACAGTCATGTAACCCAACAATATTTTCTGACCTGGATGGGCCACCACAAACATGTAACTCTCCAGTCCCAAAATACATAGGACCAAGTACATGAACATACTAGCTGCACATATACGAAGAATACTCCAATATATGGAATCCTCGTATACGTACATAAGTTGTATATAAAATAATCATAGGCCAGAATAATATAATCTAATCTCATCACAGCTCAATACAGAAGATAATAGAGTCCAGATAATAAATGAGTGTATCAAAAGATAGCCGGGTGGACATACCTACTCCAAACAGCTATGAAAAATAGTCTCACAAGATCGGAGTCCAACCTCCGCAAAATAGAAAGAAAAGAGAGATAAAAATATCCAATAATGTCTCAATAAATGAATAGACTAGAAATCAGCATGAGATGTCTCGTCGTCAATATAGGATGGATCCAGTGCCGCTCCGTACTCCTACGGGAACTCGTCTAACCCTGGAGAGGTAACCAGGTCCTCAGAGGGATGTAACAAGATAAAAGAAAACACCATGCCATATAAACTCTGATATATAATAGTAAAGAAAGGAATGTATGCAATATGGTGCCTACCAGTTCTATAGTGATAATGCAATTAAGAACAAACCTTCAACGCATGGGCACTCTAGCTGCAGGAACTCAGTTATGGTCCCACCAAGTTACCAGGGACCTCAAAGCATAACATTCATCGAATGTCATAGGCCAGCAGGATCAGGAAATAGGAAAGTGCATACGTAGCCCATACGTTAAGAAACTGTCCTCCCTACCCAATGCCTAGTAGGGTCACATCCAAGTCCTATAGGAACTTCTAGTAATTGCTAAGTCTACTAGCATGCAATTCTATTGGCAGTTACTCCTAACCGTCGTACGTCTCATACGTATCGGTGGCCAGCCGACTACGCGAGTACGTATCCTACATATGACTCACAACTCGTGATGATCATGTGTCAAGGCCGTATGAGGTATACCAATATCTCATCATAATTGGGTGGTCACTAGGTTAAGTCAATGCAAGAGAATAAAACCAAAAGCAGTAAAATGACCGATGGAGTCGCTTGCACCCAAGTGTAACTTTGATGCATAGTGATATAATACTAACAATAAATAAGAAATGCTGAATATAAATAACTAAAACCAAGAATAAGTAATTCACAGAGTAAGGTGGCAAGATATCTTGCCTGGTAGTGCGGGGAATGGCAACTCCAACAGTCAATCACGTCAGCAATAAAAAATCAAAATCCACGAACGTTTCCGGATGCTGAAACAAATATCAAGAACATTCCTGTTGTAAAATTTATATCTAGGAAATGCCTGTCCAAAAGTCCAATTCTGGAACAAGAGCAAAATCGTAAATTTGGGCCAAAATGATGTCCGCCGTTGGACCCATTTTACACCGAAATACATGCCAATGTCTATGGTCTCTAAAGTCATCATACTGCAGATCTACGGGTCCGGTTTGAAGAGACAAACCCAACCGTATGTCCAAATTTGGATTCCGGTGGGCCGTGTACAATTTTGCCCGTTGGATCGGGTCGCAGACCCGCTAAATAGGCATTCCAGTCGACCTTCTCAGAATTGAACCAAACTTGGCGTACAGAACCAGAAAATCGATACGGTCCAGTTGGCGCAAGTTTCGTCTCGATCCGACGAACGTACACGAAGCTATGACCAAGTTTGTAAAAGGCCGATACGGGGGTATCTCGACGGATACGTACTGATTTCGTCGTGCACACGCAACGAAATCGAGTCCCGTCAGTTCTCACATGTTAGCAATGTCCATACGTGCCTTTCGATGCGTATAGTGTACGACCACGTCGCCCGGTTTGACGGGGCACACGTCGTATCGATAGGTTTTTCCTAATTTTCTCAGTTTTTAATACAATTTTTTCTCTAACTTTAACAACACATAACTTCATACACAATAATCGAAAAGTAAATCTACCATGTGTGTTTTACTCTCGGTTATGTTGTTGTTGACTGTTTTCAATTGGTTTGTCAAATCTTTTGTGTTTGGACCAAAAATTGGCTTCCAAGTTGGGTTCCTGGGCTGTCCAATACTCAATTTTCGAGTCAGAAATTTACCTGACTTTGCGCCGAATTTTGTGTCAATCCGAGGGACGACATCGAATTCTCTTTGAAGGGACTCGAAGAGGGTTACATTGTCTACGTGTAGCAACTTACGGATTGCAAAACGAGTGAACTTGCGGGAAGAAATCAAGGCCGAAAAGGAGAACCTTGCGGTCGGGTTCTAAACAGGGGGTTTCGGGTGCTGTCGGTTGGGGGCGGCGCTCCGGCAGTCCGGGCGGCGATCAGGTGTCACATCGGGTGCGTGGGGATGCAGGGGATGCTCGAGGATGGTCGCAGCGCTCATAGCGGAAAAATTTTCTAGGGTTTTTGAAACTCTTTACTCAATATTTGCACTTTTATACAACCAAGCATTTCAAAACCAATTTGGATTCAAACACCCGATCTTTAGGATCAGTTAGATGAGGGAATGTGATTTAGATTAGGTTACAAGGGATTTTTAAGGATTTGATTTGGTTTTATGACGATTTGAAGCAAATCTCCATGTTGGGTTTCCGAGTGTACGAGGGTTTGGGGGAGGGGGGGTCGGCCAAATCCCGCTACAGTAGCAAGTAGCTGCAGGCCTCTCTATTTTATTTTAACTTTTTACTTAATAACTTATATATATATATATATATATATATATATATATATATATATATATATATATAATCAAACTTATAAAACCAATAACTGGCTTTAAAAATTTCCAAATATATATATATATCTAAAATTTCAAATTATCATGTAGACTATATTTAATAGCATAGTGCACAAGCATGCATACCTATACATTATATATATAAATACATTTACTAAAAACTAATGAATTAATACAATAATATATAACAAAATAAATAGAAATATTAAAATATTCAGGAATAAAATATGGGGGTTTACAGAGAAATAAGAAGAGTCGGATTAACGTGTATATATATACATATGGGTAGGTGGCACATTATCTTCATGGCTCCGAAGAAATCTTCCCGTTGGGAACCATGGCCGCAGGCTTCATCTAGTCGGCGGCCAGCCTCTACGCCTTCTCCTCACTCTTTGTCGTGTCCGGCCCCTGAACGTTCAGTAGTTGGGGGGCTCCTGGGGCTTTGCCTGTTGGACGAAAGAGGGTGCGGGACATTGATTGGCTAGCCAAGGCTGAGGACTTCCTGGCATTTTCGGGTTGTTACTGGAGGTCATTGCTCGACCTTTCGAGCTGACGCCCAACTTTGACATGATGCTGATCATTCTGGAGGAACGGGATTCTCTGGAGAAGAGGGAAGGATTATGTCGCCTGTGCCATCGTGCGGGTTTGCGCACCCTTGAGGAATTTGCGGAGGTCCTTCGTGAGGCTAGTGAGAGGTCTACCTCGACCTCTCCTTCTTCTGTTTTTTTTCTCCTTTTTAGGTGGACATTTTGTAGCCCGTAATTGTAGGTATTGGAAAATTATTCCCATGCTCTAGCAAAAAATGCTGAAGGATGGAAACTACCTTAATTTTAATATATTTCTGTTAATGTCATTCTTAAAACTACCTTAATTTTAATATTTTAACATTTGTTACTGCATAGCTAAAATATTATATAATGTTGTTACATTTTTTAAATGGTTGTGCTCATTTGGTAGTAAACTTATTATTATTGATCATGTTAACTACAACAATCAGTATAAAAATATTATTGAAAATGACAAAAAATATTTTAAATGAAAAAGCACTCGACTTATTAAGGGGACTTTACTATTAAAGACTTCAGAGAGGATGCAAGCCCTGTTATAATATTTTGGTGAAAATGTCATTGAAAATGACACACAAGCAATAGCTTCGAGGCTCGTGAATCACCGCTAGCACCCATAAGTCCATCTATCTATGACGATATCCCCATTAAGTCTTTTGTTACTTCAATTTGGTTTACGCTGCCAACGACACGTTCTTGCTGGGATCAAACTTTATTTATAATATTAATAATAATTATTTTGATGAAAATATCATTGAAAATGGGAAAAAAATTTAGATAATATAGTAAGAGGGCATGTTTGGTAAACGTGTATTAAATAATAATAATAAAAATAATACCGGTCATTTTAATTTTAATTTGAGTAAAATAAATTGTTTCATATACTTGTAGGTTTAAAACAGTAACCTTTTCCAATTTTTTCCCACTTTTGGAAGAAAAGTTTTTTGGTGGGACCCACCAAAATTTTTCTCTTACTTTCCCTCTTCCATTTTCCCTCCCCCCTTTCCACACACCATTTAAAATTTCTCTCTCATTTTCCTCTCTACTTATTCCTTCCTCCCACTTTCCCCCCTTCTCAAGTTCATATGTTCTCAAAACTACTCATAGGTTCCCACTTTCCAAGGAGTTCAAACATTCCAAATTAAAATTTGGGTCTCAGAATCCCAAGTGTTCAAAACTTTCATATTAAAAAGGACACAGAGAAGAACCCAAGCGATAACCCAGCTTGACATACGCAAAATGTTGTAAATGGTGTACGTTGTCAGCGAAATATTCTTGCTGTGATCTAAGTTTATTTTTAATATTAATAATAATTTTAATTTTCAAACGTATTTTTTCAAATGGTGGTTTGTCTGGAATGTAAGAAATTAAATTACTTAGTTTTATTTCATGATCTGAAAAATTATTATATCTGTGTGCTATACTATTTACCCCTAGAAAAAAAATATACCCCTAGATCATACAAATTAAACTTCACATCTTAAGTTACGAAGAGCATTCAAAAATTACCAAAATTATGAGACTAATATGCTTGCATGTAATATTTCTTTACCGGGTCATAAATGTTTATGCTGCAAGCGAAATAATTTAGATGGCAGCGAAATGTTGTTTCATTTTTTTAATTATATAATTTAACTACAATATATGTTTAAGTTTTCTAAAATTAAATTGTTTTTAAATTAATTGTATTATTATCTAGTTTAGCATATATTCAAAATAATTTTTAAACTAATTGTATTAATATTATCTATTTTAACACATATTCAAAATTATTCTAAAACTATTTGTATTATTATATATATTAACGCACATTTAAAAAGAATTAAGTGACAACACTCCATCTTTTTTCTCCTTATTTTCCTTTCATAATTGACAAGTGGCAATTGTAGCCTTCAAGTGCTACAAATTTTTACTAAAGTAGAAATATAGCACTTGAAACTACTTCCACTGTGGATGCTCTTATGTAATACTAAATCGATTGTTAAATATTTTTATTACTGTACCTTTCCCTCTTCTTTTCCCAAACCCTTCCCAAATCCTCCCCCAAACGATTGCTTAAAATTTTCTAAAATGTCGCCGATTAAACGACGACCATTTCCAAAGGGGAAGAATCCACAAACGTAAGTGATAATGGCTGCAAGGACAGCGCCAGCCAAGATACAGACCACTATGGCAAAGGCCGAAAGGGCAGCGGAAGCCAAGATACAAGTCACTAGGGTAGAGAAGGCAGCCCGGACAGAGGCCGCAATGGGAGTGGCGGCAGCGACGGCGGCAGTGGCCTCTGACAGCGACAGAGGCAGCCGAGCCACCTGTAAAAAAGGCTAAAAATCACAGGGAACGACCAAAATCGAAAAATTTATATTCGATACAGAGTCCGAAGACTCAACTTATAAAGATCGAAGGCGTATTAAAGTGAAGGCAAAGGTGGCAACGGATACAGAGTCGTCAGCGGACTCTGAGGATTTTGAATACTCATGCCATCGTCAAATAAGTCCAAGGATGGAGAGGAGGTAAAAAAATTTACAGACACTAAATATAAGAAGACTTGTAATAAACATTTCAAAAACAAGGCTGTTATGCTTGAAAGATCAATTAAGATGGGTGATGTCGAAGACGAAAGTTTCCTGAATATATTAAAATTCTATCAGTTGAAGAAACTTAACAAATCATGTCTTGGAAAAATCTCCCAAACAATAGTAAAAGAATTTTACTCATATCTTAGGGCTAAAATTGAAGAAAAAGAAAAGGGTCAACAACTGGTGTTTCTGAGAGGGAAATTGATAAAGTTAAATGATGCTATCATCAATGAATTTTATGGATTTGATCCAGTTCCTGATTTTGATATGAAAGATATTGATAATGTTTCCATGAGGGATGCAATTCATGAGATTACAGGTGCATCAGTTGGTGCCAAGATCCCATAAAATGTATACAAAGATCAATTAAAAAATTTGTATAAATTGTTGCATGCCTACATATCTCAAACACTCAACCCAACTACACATGAGTTTTTCGTCCATCCCAAAGAGTAAAAATTTTTTATTATATGGAAAAGAAAAAAAGGATGGATATAGGTTCTTACATGTTCAGTAGAATGATGCATCTCGTGGAAAAACCAATTGCAAGGACAGCCCTCCCTTTTGGGAGATTTGTATGCTCAATGGCTAGTAAACATTTTGTCCCAAGCTTAGCAGGGGATGTTTGTAACTCCTCTTCTCGAAAATTTTGAAATATTTTTTATTACTTATTTGATTTAAATGGTGATTTTTTAGAATTTTATAAATAATTAATTAGTTAATTATTACGATAGATGATATTAGTCATGGTTGAGTTTTGAAGTAAAAGACGACTTGAAATCATGGCACGGATAGTGCAGTGGCGTACTTTGACTAGTATTTAGCTATAGTAGGGAAATGTCGAGCCATAAGTGTGTTCTAACTAGGAAAACAGGCCAAGTTGCGACCTAACTACTATAAATAATTTAATTATTTATTAATAAGATTAGTGACTTTTAGGTGACCCGGTTGTACCAATTCAGCCCAGACTGGATTCGAACTAAGCCCAAACCCATGTAGTCATGTAGTACGTCCAAAGATCGCAATGGAGATAACAATTGTGCAGATATAGCTAGTGTATTTACTTTGGTGATTAAATAAGTATATAATTTTATAAATAATTGTTATATGATATATATTTATTTTCCATAAATTGATACCTTGTTTTGAGTATATAATAACACCTTCTTAGATAATGTATTTTCGGAACTCGGGATTTCTAGACTACAAACACTTGTGCATATATGATTGTATACACAAATATGTACATTAGACTTATATATTTGTACATAAAAATAGAAGTTTATTTGTATAAATTTTAGTATATATATATATATATATATATATATATATATATATATATATATATATATATATATATATATATATATATATATATATAAAACTAAGGAATATATGTTGCCACAAGGGATATTGTCACGACCCGCACCCTAGAGTAAGGGCACGAGACGTGGATACGTCCAGCCTACGCCGCAGTGTCGACGGTAGAACGCTGTCCTAGGTCAACATACATCTAACAATATATCTCTAAACAGTTTATACTCCCCGAATAGGGGGGTGACATAACAGTAAATAAACTCAATCACAACTAAGGAAGAGATAGCACGATATGAAATAGAACTCAAGGAAATAGATGATAAAATAGTCTAAGATAATCCCAGTAAATATCCAGAAGTACATGGTCTCAGATACAGAATGAAAGAATATATACATCTCAGAACAGAATAAAGTCTAGCTAAAACATGCCTCAAGACTACATAAAAGATAAGCCTAACTAATCTAGTCTAGGCAATGGGGGTGATGTCCTCAGCTAGAGCTGGGTCCTCCTGAGGGTCCAGCTCGCAGGTGTCTGAAATAACGTGTAGGCAACTCTAGAGGGGGGTGAATAGAGTTTGTGTCAATAATCACCAAATAAAAATTAACTCTATATCACCTCCACAAAAACAACTATCAAGATAGTAAATAAATCAGAAATAAATGCGGAAGTAAATAAAGATCAGAAGAGCATTCGCAGACACAGCAGTTTTAACCTGGTTTCCCTCGTGGAGGACTAGTCCAGGCCTGAGAACTCTGGCTCAGGATTAAATCCACTATTTGTGAAATAGTAGTTACACCTCGTGCCTTTTCTTCAGAAGAGCACGTCAACTTCTTACAGATTCGCAGTGGCGAAACTTGGAATTGTCCAAGTGACTTTTCTTTCCCTCTTGCACACAACCTCTAGCTGATATCGCACTGAGCACCTTGGGCTAAGGAGAGTTGTGGCTTAGGAGATATGGAAGAATGGGGCTTGGAGTAGTAGAGCTTAGAAAGCTTGAATATTTGAAGGTAAGAGATGATTTGAAATGAAAGAATTCAAGCTCTATTTATACTACTCTGGGGAGGCAGAATTCGGCCAGAATTCTGCCCCAAGAATTCAAATTTTCGAACGTTGGACAGCTTGTAGCAAGCAGGCCCTAAAAATCCGGGTGCTGGAAATCAGGGGACAGAGTTCGGCCCGAACTCTGTGTGGAGGCAGAGTTCGGCCAAAACTCTGTCTCCAGAAGACAGAATTGGTCCATTGGGCTTTTGGGCTTTGTGGAGCTTGGGCTTGGTTCAGGAATTGGTCTGTTGTATGGTAGAGCTTGGAGAGATATGTCTAGGGGTTGAGATGACTCAGTGCGACTCAACGTACACATTCTCCTAGACTCAATAAATTGAAGATTACAGACTTAGAACAATTAGGAAAACCAAGAGCCCTTTGATGACACATTTCTTCTGATATGTGAGCAGTCCTGAAGACGTCTTTTTCCTTGACAGCGGTCGTCCAAAGATAAACAGATCTGAAATTCTGAATACCTTTCGGGGGCTTCGCCCCCGAACCCCCGACGGGGGGCGCTGCCCCTTCGACCCCTGTCCGCTGACCGGGCAGCGGAACCCCCGATGCGAGGCCCCGGATAGGTCGCTAGGCGGTTCAGAGAAATCTCTTTGTATGACGCCGTCTGTGCTCCATCATTAATTCTTTATTGCCTATGTCCTGTTTAGATCATGTTTGATCATGCTTACTGCATGTCTACAAATACATGTTAGCCAGCAAAATATGTTGCAGTACGATACAAGCATAGTAATATAATATAGGACAATTAGGACAATGCTAAGTTTAAGTAGCAACATGATAGTGAGTATATGAATATTAGTGACATCATTATGTTAAACTTAACTGATTATCCATATTCAAAAAACACGATGTAATCATTGGGCCAACAGTGTCATCTAAGGCTGTCCCGTAGAAAGTGTCCAGACAGGCCTCCTCCTCATCCTCTGTAATATTTCAACAGGTCCAGTCAGGACAAGAGCGAGCACAGTACATCTCAACAGTTCATAGCAGGTTAAAAAATATAATCATGCAGTAAAGTAAGATACAGGTACTGAAAGAAATGCAGTATGTAAACAGAGAGAAACTGTAATAGAAATATCTACTATAAATAGAGACTAACAGTGGCTAGTGAGTCAGAGTACAATATAGACATGTAAATGGCATAGGAGATTCTGATAAGACACTATGGAAGAGATTCTGATAAGATACTACTTGGGTATTATTCACGTGTCTACTTCTACTCCCCCGTACCCCCAATCAATACACAAGGATCCAGCCAGGTTATGTTATGATTCCATGCAAGGCCCCCGAAGGGTGATACATGGATGTCCCATAAATAGGGATTCTAGGAGATTCTAGGATACCCAGTAAATGGGATAAGAGATTCTAGGAGACTCTGTGATCATAAGAGTATATGTCACAAGTGATCGAAGAACCAGTGAAGCACAGTGATACGCCATGTAAGTGAAACGCACAGAACATGTAGTACCCGATGCTCCCTAAGGATAACATCTCAAGAAGGGATCCATATAGTACCAATTTGTGTGACCAACGTGACAGTAACAGTAAAGCAATTTAATGCAGGAAATAATTCTAAGCAGGATATGAAATGATCAGAGAATGTACTCGCCTGGTAGCTGAGTGTCCAATATGAAAGTACTGTCCGAGGAGTGGTTTCTGGCTCCTAATCAGAACAGCACAAGTCACAACAAGTCCAAAATGGTAAAATGAAGTCCTACTATGCATTCTACATGATTCTGGGTCGATCTAGGCCAAAGTCAACTCTTGGTCAACTCTGGTCAACCCTAGAAGTCAAACTAGGTCAACCAAGTCTAAACTAGGTCAAACTAGTCTACCTTAGTCTAATCAAGTCTAGGTTAGTACTCCTACACAATCACTAGGTTAAACTAACATCTAGCATACACAATTATTTAGCTCAATATCTATGTACCCTATATATACATTACATACCTATATGATATCCATACATAAATATATATATATATATATATATATATATATATATATATATATATATATATATATATATATATATATATATATATAATACAAGTTGTATTTTATATATATAAGTTGGTAATGTATTGTGAATATAGGGTATAGATATATATATATATTAGAGTTACCTTACATATATACTCTACATTAGATAGGCATATAGAGAGGCATGTGTAAACTGTGTGTGTGAAGAGAAGTGTGTATCACTATGTGTGTGGAGAAAGACAGTTAGACCTGTGTGTAGGTGTCAAATAGAAGTGTGTGTGCTAATCAGAAAATGGAAGGCAGTGAAGTGTGTGTGAAGAGTGATAGGATGTGAGGAAAATATGGAATCAAAAGTGTGTGTGTGATTAGATAGGCAAGTGTGTGTGAATAGGAAAATCTGTGTTAGAGTGATGGGTGAGGGATGAGTGATACTAAACTAAAAAGAAAGGAATTATTGCACAGAAATCAGCAAAGGAAAAAAATAGTGAATAAAACAGGAAAGTAAACTGAAACAGTTCAGTTTTTAGCTCAGTTCTCCCCCAGGTTTCATACCACTTTAGAAATCATTTATAGCTCATAATAGAACTTCAGAAATCAGTTCACAACAGTTACAATATTCCAGTTTCAAACACTACTTGAAATCTCAGTTTTTCAACCCAAACTACAACCAAACAAATCCCAATTCGACATACCAGTAGGATTCATATAGGAGTACATGTTAGGATTTAAAATCATGTAATTAACAGTGTAAAATGGGTAAAAAAAAATGATGTCAAGTTCATATACAAAAATTGAAAATACAATGACTGATTTTCCCAGTTTCCAGTTTTTCCTTCAAGCCAAAAATGATTTCAATAGTCCACCAAATCAACCCAAAATTGATACATAGCAAGATAACACATAGGAGAATGAATCTAGGAACTTAAACCTACATGTTAACAGTACTAATGGGTTTTAAAATGATGGCAAAGTCCAATATCAAAATCTGGAAAAAATCAGAATCAATGCACAGTTTCAGAATTGGTAAATTGATAAATACCCCATGAAAAATCATTAAAATACACAATAATGAGTTGGTAATTAAAATATATATTATATATGTGTCATACAACATAATAGTGTCCACCCAAGTGGACACGATGTGTCCAATACAAAGAAAACTCGAAACAGACACAACAGTGCACTGTCTCGTGCACACGTGCACTCGTGTCGTGCACACGACACAGGACACTTCGTGTCTCGTGCTCGTGTCAGTAGGTTCGCCTAGTATCCAGCTAGGTGTGTGTCAGCCTGAAATAGGTCCTAGCGTGTCGTGTCCATAGTAATAGGGCCGTATCAGTGCACTATCTCACGTGTGCACTGCACAGTGTGAATTCAGTGCGATACTGATATCACTCTCGACACGCCACGTAGACATGTGAGACTTGACACGTGGCATGTCAGTCATAGTCTCATGGCGTGTGTCGAGTCTCGTGTCATAATAACGTGTGTCGTGTCCTCCAGAGCCCCCGAACAGCAGGGGATCCAACCCGAGCGCGCGCGTGTGTGCGCAGCGCGTGTCCACGCGTCGAAACCGACACAGCCCGACACAAACAACACCCCAGAGGAACATAAATGCCTAAGCAACATCACAAACAAACTTCCTATTCAAAAACTTCCTGGAAATTAGGTCAAAAGGTTCACTGAGGCATTTCGACAAACAGTTTGGGGACGGGTCTGATACGTGTCCAAACGGACACAAAACTATTAAAACCCGACACGAAACTATTGTAAACACTTAGGGGACTCCTAGGGCTTCCTGAATATGAAAACAAATCGAAATTTCATGGAGAAATGGAGGAGTTACCTATTGTTGAACTTTCAAGAAAAACCCCTTCTCAATAGCTCTTCACCTTGATGTCCCAATCCCACAAAACAATGCCAAACTGAAATGAAACTTCAATAGCAGCAAGAGTGGGTATATTAGAACCTAATGGAAGAGATTTGAATGAAAAAGGAAGAGGAATGGAAATCTAGGGATTAAAATACAATAGGAAACAAACCTTCTTAAACTTTGAGCTTTCCTAAGAAAGAGGCAACCCTAAAATTTAGGAGGGTATTTATAGGGTGATGATCCCAATAATGATAGGGGTGGCCGGCCACTTAGTCTAGGCTAGGGTTTAGGAATTTGTCTTGGGCTTTGGGCCAACTTACAAGGCTATGAGTTAAATGATTAATTAAAGGTGCTAAATCATAAGCCATGACTTATGACTTTCTAATTCATATTGCTAATTAGAGTCTAATGACCAAACCAAGGATTAGGCTAGGTTAGACTAGAGTTATATAACCTAACCAAGTCCATACTAACTAGGGTTACCTTCTAGGTTGGTCTACAAGGGTCAAAACTAGTCAAAGTCAACCTAGTCCAAACAATTCCAAAATAATTCCTAAAAATTCCCAAAAATTTAAATAAATTCTAATAAATTCAAAATACCCCAAAAATGACAAAAATACCCTCACACTAAAAATGTGGTAGTGACAAATCTACCCTCCTTAAAGAATTTTGTCCTCGAAATTGAAAGACGAAATACAACTGATGAGAAGGATAGAAAGTATACCTCACGGTCCAAAAAGATAAGGGTAGCGCTCGCGCATCTCATCCTCCCGCTCCCAGGTAGACTCTCCTGGAGAATGATGCCTCCATGCGACGCGTACCAAGGGTATCACCCGGTTCCTCAGAACCTTCTCCCGTCGATCCAGAATCTCCACTGGCTGCGCTGGATAGCTGAGAGAAGGCCCAACCTCTATCTCTGAATGATCGAGCACATGGCTAGGGTCAGCCACGTACCGTCTCAACTGTGATACATGGAATACGTTGTGGACCCCCACTAGCACAGGTGGCAAATCTAGCCTGTAAGCAACGTCACCGACTCTCCCGCTGATAACGAAAGGGCCGATGAAGCGCGGGCTAAGCTTCTCGCCTCCACCAAAACGTATCGTACCACGAGTCGGAGATATCCTCAAGAAAACCTGGTCTCCGACCTAATCACAAGCAAGTTCTCAATTAATTATAATAAACAAACATGATCAAAATCATAAACAAGTAAACCTAAATCTAATCCTACTCTAATCTGTACCTCAAACTCCAATGGCCTCCGGTGGCTATCGGCCCAGTGCCGATGTCTGTCCTGCGCCACGTGAAGTCTGTCCCTGATGAGCTTCACCTTCTCGGCTACATCAACAACCATCTCTGGCCCCAGTAAAGCTCGCTCGCCAACATCATCCCAAGATAAGGGTGTACGACACCTACGCCCGTACAGAGCCTCAAAAGGTGACATCTTAATGCTAGCCTAGAAACTATTGTTGTAAGCAAACTCCACCAAATGAAGATGATCCTCCCAGGAACCTCCGAAGTCCAGGACGCACGTCCGTAGCATATCCTCAAGTGTCTGAATAGTCCGCTCTGACTGTCCGTCCATCTGGGGGTGGTATGCAGTACTGAACTTGAGCTGAGTGCCCAAGCTGGTCTGCAGACTCCTCCAGAAATGGGAAGTAAAACGGCTACCCTGATCTGAGACGATACTGACTAGAACTCCGTGAATCCTGACTATCTGTCGCATATACATCTCCGCCAGCCTTTCTGTAGACGTACCCACCGAAAGCATCGAAAGGTATGTATCGACTTTGTGGGCATGTGGGCTTTGACGAAATTCGAATTGGTTGCGCATGCGCAACAAATTTGATGCGTATCCGCCAAAGTTTCTTGTATCGGCCACTTTACAAAAATCCTAATTACTTTGTGCATGTTCGTCAGATCTATACGAAACTTGTGCCAACATGACCGTATCATTTTTTGGTCCTGTATGCTACGTTTGGTCCAATTCTGAGACAGTTGATCGGATCATCGTTTTCTGGTCCTGTATGTCAAGTATGGTCCGACTCAACGGACGATTTCATGCACGGCCCACCAAAATCCAAAATTGGACATATCGTTGGATTCGTATCATCAAAACAAATCTGTAGACATGTAGTTTGACGACTTTAGAGATCATTGATTCTGGCACGCTTTTTGGTACAAAGCGGGTCCAACGGCGGACACCGTTTTGACCCAAAATTATTGTTTTTCTCCTGTGTCCAGAATTGGACTTATGGACAGGCAATCCTAGCTAATTTGACTATTCTAAAAACTTTGGTAAGGTCTATTTCAGCTTTCGGAGACAGTTGTGAGGTTTGGACTTTATGGCTTACTAGTTGATGGTATATTGTTGGTTTTTCGTGCTACCACCAGGAAAGTATACATTGCCTCCCTCTACAGTTTATTGCTTGCTTATTTCTTTATCTAGTAGTTATATGTCATCAGTTAGTTGGATTGGTTTGATTGGTATGCTTTTCTTCTTATCATGTATATTAGTTATTGTCCCGTCTATATACCATCGTTGTCCAGAGTTTAACGTTATAGACTATACGAGAGTTGTCATTACATGTATCTTGACTGAGTTGTACCGGGTCGTCACATGTACCTTAACTGAGTCGTATCGTGTCGTGGCATGAGTGCGTGTAACTGAACTGCTAATTCCTGTTTTGTTTTCTCAACCTGCGAGTCCACAATCGGGGCGAGGGTTGACCGTTTGCACCTGTGAGTCCACACTCGGGGAGAGGGTGTTTGTCGTGAACTAACCTGTGAGTCCACATTCGAGGCGAGGGTTAGTGTTTAGTTCAAACAATCGAGTCCACACTCGAAACGAGGGTTTGATATCCTTTGATCTCTTGTTCACCAGTTCTCTTCCAGCAGTTCATTTATGCGTAGTTGTTTCCCGTATTCATATTCATAGTCATCTGTCAATAGCCACTTGTCAGTTTTCTTCTCATTTCTTATTTATATCCTATTTATATTCTTATGCATGATAGAATTGTTAGATAGGCATGTTTTATGTATCTTGCTATGTCCCCTGAGGACCTGATGATCTCTTAAGGTTTAGCGATTGCATGGAATTAGCTAGCAGAGCAGGATGGTAGATGTTTGTGATACACTTGCAGGATCCAGGTATATTGACATTACGCTTATTATCCATTCGTGCTTTCATTCCTTATCATGATATACTCTGCTTGTTAGCTTACTTTATAGACTTATGTTAATTCTTGGAGTATAATCGGACATGTATGCTAGTGGGCTGCAGACCACGACCCATACTTGTTCATTCTTGATTTATATACATCTCGTGGTTTGAGATATAGTTTAGATTACCATATTAGACATGATACCATGCTATTGACAGCTTATACGTATTCGAGTCGGACTGGAGTCCGCTTGATATGTAGCTGGCTTGCTCACGCACTTGCATCCCAAAATGCGGGTACGGGTCGTGACAAGTTTTTTTGGTGGCCCATGCAGGTCAGATCATATCGTATCGGTTACGTAACTATACTGATACGAGCCTGCGCATCTGATTAAACCCTTAGAAATCTCAATCCACACTGCCTTGAAAAATTCTCTTAGAAATTTTTCTACCGTCCTTGAAACTTCATATTTACTCTCGATTATTCTTCCTTGCCTTTCCGTACCATTGATTCTCGTCCCTTCCTATTTCGGGGTGACGAATGATCCTGTTGTCTATAATTTGTCATAAATTCTTAAGTTATAGTATAAGTTAGATTGATTATTGAATTTTGGTTGCTTGATATATAGGAGGGGATTAGATATGCAATATGCCATAGATATATTGGTAGAAATTTTAGTAACTAGTTGGAAGGTTATAAAGCTTTAGCGATATGTGTTGAGGGAGTAGGGTGACCAAAGGTGGGTAGCAGTACTCTAGGATTTGTAGATGCGAAATGACCATGAGAATAATTGATAGCTAGAGGGACCCATCTTGTACCATCACTGATGAACTCTTTCCTTAAATTTCGAGGACAAAATTATTTTTAAGGTGGGTAGATTTGTAACTCCTCTTCCCGAAAATTTTGAAATATTTTTTATTATTTATTTGATTTAAATGGTGATTTTTAGAATTTTATAAATAATTAATTAGTTAATTATTACGGTAGATGATATTAGCCAGGGTTGAATTTTGAAGTACAAGACGACTAGGAATCATGGCACGGATAGTGCAGTGGCGTGCTTTGACTAGTGTTTAGCCATGGTAGGGGAATGCCGAGACATAAGTGTGTTATAACTAGAAAAACCAGGCCTAGTTGCGACGTAACTACTATAAATGATTTAATTATTTATTAATAAGATTGTTGAATTTTAGGTGACCCGGTTGTAGCAATTCAGCCCGGACTGGACCCGAACCAAGCCCAAACCCATTTCGTCATGTAGTACGTCCAAAGATCGCAATGGAGATAACAATTGTGTAGATATAGCTAGTGTATTTACTTTGGTGATTAAATAATTTTATAATTTTATAAATAATTGTTATATGATATATATGTATTTGCCATAAATTGATACCTTGCTTTGAGTATATAATAACACCATCTTAGATAATGTATTTTCAGAACTCGGGATTTCTAGACTACAAACACTTGTGCATATATGATTGTATACACAAATATGTAAATTAGACTTATATATTTGTACATAAAAATATAAGTTTATTTGTATAAATTTTAGTGTGTGTATATATATATATTTTTTTAATTTTAGTGTGTGTGTATATATAATATATATATATATATATATATATATATATATATATATATATATATATATATATATATATATATATATATATATATATATATATATATATATATAACTAAGGAATATGTATATATATATATATATATTATATATATATATATATATATATAATATATTATATATATATAATATATATATATATATATATATATATATATATATATATATATATATATATATATATATATAACTATATATAACTAAGGAAAAAAATATATATATATATATATAACTAAGGAATATGTAATATATATATAATATATATATATATATAATATAATATATATATAACTAAGGAATATGTGTTGCCACAAGGGATATATTTCAGGATATTTATAAATATTATTAGTATATCTAAAATATATGTAGAACCTGCTATTCACTCAGGGGTGTAAATATAGGTTTGTATATTATATATATTAATATAGAAATAAATAGAAGAAGAAAGATGAAATAGGAGTAAATCCCAGCCCAGCTCACTCGAGCCCAAAGGGAAGCAATCCCAAACCCAACAAGGAAGCCCAGCCAAGCTTCTTTCTACCTAGCACAGCACAGCCCAAACCCTACCTAACCCAACCCCAATCTTATATACAGTTGCTATATAAACCGAGTAAGGAGAGCGAAATATAATTAAACCCTCGCACCCACCCCTGTCTCCTTGCCACCTACTGGTTGGGTGGCCACCCCGACCCCGCGTGCGTCGCCTGCAACCGCCCACGCCTTCGGAGCTGGTGGTGGCCAACCGTGCAGCGACAGTCACTGCAGTAATGGCGGCAGCAGTAGCATTCTGTGAAGCCAACTTCACTACGACGGTTCACGACGATCGCTCGATAGTTTGCGTGTGGTTTTCTCTGGTATGTCCCCATCATATACGAGTTTAATTCTCTTCAACTAGATCAAATTTATATGCTCAGGATTGGCCAGTAGATCGACCTAAAGTTGACTAAAAACTGTCCAAACTAGGACAAAATTTCGAATCCCAGACACCCATTTTGGGAGGCCAAAATTGGTCGATCCTGTTAGGAAACACAAAAAGCTAATTGAACAAACTTGAAGACAACATATAGGACACTAAAATGTCGTTTACACTTTTTAGTTTCATCTATTATATGTCAAGATAAATCGATTCAAAAATCAGGAAAAACCTAAGAAAACTATTTTGGAAAATTAGAAAAAATCCTCCGATACGACGTGTGTCCCGCCAAACCGGGCGACGTGGTTGAGAACCGAAAGCATCGAAAGGTACGTATCAACTTCGCGACGTGTGGGCTTTGACAAAATTCGAATTGGTTGCGCATGTGCGACAAATTTGATGCGTATTCGTCAAATTTCTCCGTATCGGGCACTTTACAAAACCCTAATTACTTTGTGCATGTTCGTCAGATCGAGACAAAACTTTTCCAACAGGACCGTTCATTTTTCTGGTCCTGTCTTCCAAGTTTGGTCCGATTCTGAGATAGTTGATCGTATTATCGTTTTGTGGGCCCTACAATCCGACTCAACGGACGATTTTGTGTACGGCCCACCGGAATCCAAATTGGACATATCGTTGGGTTCTTATCATCAAAATGAATCCGTAGACATATAGTTTGACGACTTTAGAGACCATTGACTTTGGTACGCTTTTCGGTGCAAAGCGAATCCAACACGGATACTGTTTTGACCCAAATTATTATTTTGCCCCTGTGTCTTGAATTGGACTTATAGACAACAATCATAGCTAATTTTACTATTCTGAAAATGTTGGTAATGTCTATTTCAGCTTTCGGAGACATTTGTGAGGTTTGGACTTTATGGCTTACTAGTTGATGGTATATTGTTGGTTTTTTGTGCTACCACCAGGAAAGTATACCTTACCTCCCTCTACAGTTTATTGCATGTTTATTTCTTTATCTAGTAGTTATATATCATCAGTTAGTTGGATTGGTTTGATTGGTACTTTTCTTCTTATCGTGTATATTAGTTATTGTCCTGTCTATATCATCGTTGTCTAGAGTTTGACATTATAGACTATACAAGAGTTGTCCTTACATGTATCTTGACTGAGTTGTACCGGGTCATCACATGTACTTTGACTGAGTCGTATCGTATCGTGGAGTGAGTGCGTGTAACTGAACTACTAATTCTTGTTTCATTTTCTCAACCTGCGAGTCCACAATCGGGAGAGGGTTGACCGTTTGTACCTGCGAGTCCACACTCGGGCGAGGGTTTTGTCTTGATCTGTTTGCACCTACGAGTCTACACTCGGACGAGGTGTTTGTCGTGAACTAACCTGCGAGTCCACATTCGGGCGAGGGTTAGTGTTTAGTTCAAACTATCGAATCTACACTCGGGACGAGGGTTTGATATCCATTGATCTCTTGTTCACCAGTTCTCTCCCAACAGTTCATTTATGCGTAGTTTCTTGTATCCATGTTCATAGTCACCTGTCAGTAGCCACTTGTCAGTTTTCGTCTCGTTTCTGTTTATAGCCTGTTTATATTCTTATGCATGATAGAACTGTTAGATAGGCATATTTTTATGTATCTTGTTTGTCCCCTGAGGACCTGATGATCTCTTAAGGTTTAGCGATTGCATGGAATTAGTTAGCAGAGCATAATGGTAGATATTTGTGATACACTTGTAGGATCTAGGTATATTGATATTACACTTATTATCCATTCGTGCTTTCATTCCTTATCATGATATACTCTGCATGTTAGCTTACTTTATAGACTCATATTAATTTTTGGAGTCCAATCGGACATGTATGCTATTGGGCTGCAGACCATGACCTACACTTGTTCATTCTTGATTTATATACATCTTGTGGATTGAGATATAGTTTAGATTACCATAATAGACATGATACCATGCTCTTGACAGCTTATACATATTCGAGTCGGGGAGTTCCGCTTGATACGTAGCTGGCTTGCTCACGCACTTGTATCCCGAAACGGGTGTGGATCGTGACAGTTTTTTGATGGCCCATGCAGGTCAGAGCATATCGTATCGGTTACGTAACTGTACTGATACGAGCCTGCGCATCTGACTAAACCCTTAGAAATCTCAATCCATACTGCATTGAAAAATTATCTTAGAAATTTCTCTACCGTCCTTGAAACTTCATATTACTCTCGATTATTCTTCCTTGCCTTTCCGTACCATTGATTCCCGTTCCTTCCTATTTTGGGGTGACGAATGTTCGTGCTGTCTATAATTTGTCATAAATTCTAAGTTATAGTGTCAGGTAGATTGATTATTGAATTTTTGTTGCTTGATATATGAGGGGATTAGACATGCAATATGCCATATATAGGTAGAAATTTTAGCAACTATTTGGAAGATTATAAAGTTTTTGTCACTCTCTTTCCCGTTATACGTATTTTCAGAATACGTATACGGATTTCTGACATTTATCAGGTGGACCGTAATTAGACTTGTCTTGCTTAGCCCTAGTCTTGATTTAATCTTAACTTAGTTTATTTTAATTTTGTTCGGTTCAATTTGACTTGGCTTGACTTGGTTTGTTTTGGTTTGAGATGGAGAGATTTTGTATAAAAACCAACTCCTTCTCTCTCCTCCATTATTTATATTTACTTCTTCATCTTCTTCATTTACTTCTCCCCCAACCAAGCCTTGTCAAGTGCAACTTGCTTCATGATGGATCTTAAGTTTTATTGTTCCATTCCTTCCTTACTTGATTCTAAGACTCTTTAGAACTTGACATTTTTGGGTTTGATGGATGGATTCTTGTAGATCTAAGTTTGTAACTTTTTTCGGTTTTCTTTGGTTTTGATCTCTGAAACTTGGTTATTTTTTAGATCTAACGGTTCAATGTTGTAGGGAATTCAATTCTACCCAATTTTGGCTTTTGAACCGCTTGCTTTTGACTTCGTATGAGAAAGTTATGCCATTTTCCGTGTTCAGCGCCGTGCATAACGTGCGCCGTGGGCATTTTAGCTCGCGCGCACAGCGCAACTTGCGCGGCGCGCGTAATTTTTGTCGTGCAACGTGCGCCGTGCTTGTGCGCAATGTGCGCCGTGGGCGGTTTTGCTCGCGCGCGCAGTGCTACTTTTGCGTCGCGCGCGCAGCGCTACTTCTGCGTCGCGCACCGTGGGCAATTTTCTGTCGCACAATGTCGTCGTGCTTGCGCACAACGTGCGCCGTGCGCAGTTTTGCTCACGCACCAGTGCGCAAATCTCTCCAAATGACTGTTTTTGCCCGTTTGAGCTATTTTGTAGCTAAAATCTTGAAAAACTCAAAACATGAAAGCTGTAGATCTTTGTCTTGGCTTCAAGAATCTTCATGTCTCACTTTAATCAGAATTCATATGTGAGTTATGGTTTCAGTTACACTTGGGTGCTCTCGATCTTCCTTACATGTTTTCTATACTTGGCCTAAATTGCGACGACCCAACTTAACCACTAGTTGGCATTGAACTAGTGACTTGGACTTGAGCATGATAATTCTAGGCTATGAATCAGAACTGACATGAACATGATAATGTGATCTACCTTGACATGATAATTCTTGATAGTGGTCCGTTGTGACGTATTCTTGACATGATAAGTAACCTAACATGACATGATAATCTTGAACGCTGTTGCGACAGCTACCTGGACTTACTAAGTAACTCTTGTCTTGACACAGTGGTTGATTCTCTTGGTTGTGCCTGTACAAGCTACATGTCTCGTCTTGCATCATGCCTAGGACATGATCCTAATTACTATGGTCCGGGATTCATACTGAATCTGACTAGGGTAATAACTAGATTGATCAAGTAGTTCATAAAGAGATTTTTCAGCTACAGGCAGTCGCGTTATCTGGGTGCTTTAATTGGACTTGTAGCCTACCATCGAGTAGGGCACATTTCCAGCACGCTGTCATGTGTTGCACCCCCAAGTCACATAATCCAACTCTCTCAACTTGAAACTGGATAACCTGGATTAACTCTGCAGGGCTTGTGGTTGTTGGAACATCTCATTGCATCATGTTAGTGATTAGGCTTGTGATAAACCTAGTTAGTTAAATGTATCAAGCCGTACTTGTTGCTGGGCCGCAATTGATGGATGGAATCTAGTCTTGTCTAGATAGTGCCAGTTCAGGATTACTTTAGCACATTACTGTTATGCTTTACTCTTGTTAATAAATGAGTGGAGACTAAGCTCTGTTCAGGTGAAGGGTTACAACCCCGGTCCTTGTTTGGTTTACGGGTTGTAACTTGGTTACTGGAATAGTTCCTTAGTTATCTTATCGTTTATCATCCTGAATTCCTTAACCCATGTCTTTCATTATCAATTATGTCTTTATGTGCTAATATGCTGGTTTTAGTTCTTAAGTGAAGCCTCCCTTGTGGCACTTGCTCTTTCTGGGGTCTGACCCAGCTGGTTTTGTATGGCCAGATTTTGGAGTAGCTTTCGAAGATTTCCCAGCCTTCCAGCCAGATGGTGAACACTAGACGCAACCCTGGCAACGAGTGAATTTCTTTTGCTCTTTCACTCTATTGTAAATTATTCTTTTGAGACGTTTAGCCGCCGAGCAAGTGTTTAGCTCGGGTTAAAATTTTATTTCTGTCTGCCTAGGGCTGTAACATGATTGACAAATCCTAGAGTTGATCATGTATGACTTAAACCCTTGTTAATCTTCGCATTTGTACGACTAGCTTCATGATCATATGAATATGTAATATTTGGGGTACCTTACTTTGTATGTCTGATGATCTTACATCTTGTAACAATTACTTGCTTGCTTAAGATTGAGACACTAGACTTGTTCTTGACCATAAGTGACTGTTAGCTTGTAGATAAACCCTCATGCATCTAGACAGCCGTGACCGTATTGCGAGGTGGAATTCACTTCAAGGTACGTAGCTGGTTGTGTCTGTCCCCCGCTTTCCAGTATTCTGGTTCTGGGGCGTGATACGGTTTAAGTGGTGGCCCATGCAGGTCTTGTAAATCAAGATGTGTAGGGATTTTACCGAATAGATGTCTCAATCAGCACTCTCCCTTGATCTCTACTCGTGTCTCCTAATCTTTTTGAATCTAGACCTGATCACATGCTTATATCCTTGATCTATCTTGGTCCTTCCGTATTGTTCCCATGTTATTTCTTCAGTGGCATTTTTCCTGGTCCTGCCGATCAGCTCGGCGGAGCATCTCCAGTGAACCAGCAACAACCTGGGGACCAAGCCCAGCACTCAGGGGTAGCCTCCAGAGTCATGCCTTTCGGGGATCCAGAGCCACCAGTTTAGCCAGCTCAGCCTGCAGATCCTGATAATGGAACCCTGGTGGGGCTTATTAGGGAATTGCTTGCATCTCAAGATCGTCGAGGCGATGCCCTGCACCAGACAGTACAAGATGCCATGGGCAGAGTTGGTTATCAAGGGAACAATACAGCCAACAACTTCAAGCGCCTGAACCCTCCTTTCTTTAACGGAACTGAAGATGCTATTACTGCTGATGCATGGCTTCAGGACACAGAGGTTATCCTGGAAGCAGCTAGGATTCCTGAGGATGAGAAGGTGGCCGTTGTGCGCCTACAATTATTGGACTTAGCCCGTACCTGGTGGGCGATGCTAGTAGTGGGTTTGGCGACGCCTGTCTTATGGGCGGTATTCAGCGACAAGTTCCAAACCAAGTACCTTGACGCAGTAGCTCGGTATGATCTGCAGACGAGATTCACTAATCTCAAGCAGATGGGAAGGACGGTCGATGGATATATGGCCGAGTTTTCTAGACTTAGTCGGTTTGCTTCCACCTTGGTGGCAACCGAATTGGACTGAGCACAGCGATTCCAGTAAGGACTCCACCTAGAGATCATTATATCAGTAAAGCAGTTTAAGCACCAGACGTTTGATGCCGTCTTGGGAGCGACTTCAATGGGACGTCAAAGCGTACTGCTTTCTGTTCCTTTTCAACCACAGATGGTTTAGCAGGAACAGAGAAGGTTGAGCTGGTAGTGTTTCCACTGCGTCTTCTGCTTCTTTGGAGGATCCCTCATAATCTTTGTGGTACTCTTTCCCAGATCTTGTACCAGCAAAAGTTTCTTCTTCGGACTCAGGAGAAGGAAGTACCATATTACAGGATTTAGTCTTCCCTCCCTTAGCCTTTTTCTTGTGAGGATTGTTATAGGAACTTCAGAACCCAATCCAACAGTGGAGTTTTGATTTTGAATTTGTAAAGAATTCGTATTCCTTTATCATAATTCAAACCTTCTGTCTTTTTTCATAAGCAGTCTGGTCGAAGTGTACAACCAGAGTCTTCTTTGTCGATCCAATCGACACATCATCGTATTGAGCAATTGCCTCCTCGTCAGAGGAGAAGGTCGTCCCCAGCAGAGTCGCCATTTTGTTTCACTTAACAAAATGCCAGGAAAATTGGCTTTTGAAAATAAAACGAGAAAAGTACAAGAAGTACAAATTTGATTCTGGAAAGTATTGCTATGGAAGTCTGATCTGTAAATGATCACTTTGTTCCTTGGACCATGCGATGATGATGAAGATCACTGCTTGAAGATGAACAGTTGGAAGAACTAAGTCACCAGAAAGGTATCGACGCACTTGGGCACTGATGGCGAGGCCGAATGCTTTCCTGCTTGCTTCACTCTGTTCTGAAAGAAAGGTTGAAGAAGAATGCTCTGGAGAATCAAAGTCTCTGAGTTCTAATCTCTCTGTTTTCTCTCCTCCTGTCTCTGTGTGTTATGTGAGAAAAATAAGTCTATTTATAGATTAGGCTCTTGTGCGTAAAAACTCAGCAAAAGTTCCGTCTTTACGCTAACAACTGCCACCCATGACCAAAGTCATCCTCTGCATATGTTGACACGTGTCCCATCATTTCAGTAAGAATAGGATGCACGTACACACGTTCTTCGAATGTGTGGCATGAAAGCCATGTAGGCAAACCACGTTCCCAATTAGTGAAGAAGAATAGGGCGTAAAAATAACTCCAATATACTCTGAGCGTAAAGTAGTAGACTAGGCGTAAAATAGCCCTGACATGGACTTCCCGTGTAAAGTGGTTGTTAAATAACCTTGAGCGTAAAATAGCCCAAATAAACTTTCTGCACACGTCAACTTTTGAGCGTAAAAACTCGTATAGTCTCCATGCGTAAAAGAAGCCATACTGTGAGCGTAAAAATAGCTCAGTCCACATACTAAACGACAACATTGGTCTCTGTGTAAAACAAATCCCTTCGAATTCTGTTGTATATGCCATCATTAAATCTTCATGTCAGACTTTGCATTAAATGCAAGACTTGACAGCTTTGTCCAGCGTAAAAGTGGTTAGCTTATCTCTGGCGTAAAATGATTGGTTTAGACCCGAGCGTAAAATGGTTAGCCTATCTTAGGCGTAAAGTAGGTCATTTTGGGTGGAATGATCCATCTCTTTGACTCATTCTATGAAACACTTTTTACGCTCCTACAAGACCCCCTTCAAAGTTTTCAAATATCTTCAAAATTTGAAACACTTTGAATAGAAGCGTAAAAGTCAGGATTTGACCAGTCAGCGTAAAATCAAGGAATGATGTCGGGCAATACTTAACCGTCATAATGAATTTTCTTCTCGAAACTTTCGAATGCTTCTTCATCTCCCGAGTTTGCATTAATAATGAGCAGTTTCCCATAAGGAATATGAAGAGTTGATTTGATTGTATAAATAAGGAGAAATTCTTCATTCTTGTCATTCATCCTCATATTGTCATGGCACCAAAGAAAGAGATTAACAACGAAGAGGTTCCGAGCTCCAGGATTGATTTTGAGCGAGCAAGCAACTTTATAGAGTGCTTTGGACTGACTCCAGCAGTCTTCAGTCGTATCGATGGTGGTCCCTCAACTGCGTATGAAGGATCAGGAGATGCAGAAGCATTTCTTAATCTGATGCGTCGTTTCGGGATTCGCAACATGCACGAGTTAGGTGCCTCCCTTCGTCAGCCCAACGAAGGAGAGAAAAATAATGTTTTATGTAGAAGTGTCGTCTATGTATTGCGACTCTTCAACTTATCTGTAGGGGCCAACTCCCCTTTAAATAAATCTTAATATTGATCTTATCTGTTGGTATATAGAATTGTTCTACTCCTTCTTTTGACTGCATTTATGGTTGTTCATTCCCAAGAAAACAAAACAACAGTGTCTGTCTTGTGGTCACGTACGCCTTTTAGTAGGATCTTTCCCGAAATAGACTCACGCCAACTGTTTCTTTAACCCTTATAAATAGCTGAGTTAAAGAATGTTTTATACATTCTCATTCTCATTCTCTCATTCTTCTTCCGAAGATAGCTTTTTGCAATATTTCATTCTCCAACAAATCGATGGCGATGCTTTCCGATGGCGTTCCTCTGTACACCCGGTCACCAGACGTTGATTCAACCACTCTTAGAGCCGAACCATTCGACCTTAATGGTAAGTTTGATCGTAAACAATTGTCTGCCTTTGAACTCTTTTTGAAAATAGATGCTCATGAGCGTAAATCCTTGACAGATGTAGAATCTTATAGGTAAGATCACGGCGTAAAAGCCTTGTTGAATAATATGCTCATGAAACATTGGCGTAAAAGCCTTGTTGAATGAGGTACATATGAAATGGCGTAAAAGCCTTGTTGAATAGGGTGCACATGAGACACTGGCATAGAAAGCCTTGTTGAATAAGGTACACCTGAGACACTGGCGTAAATCCTTTGTAGATTAAATGCTCATGAATCACTGGCGTAAAAAGTCTCAGGCGTAAAGCCTTGTTGCACATGAAACATTGGCGTAAAAACCTCAGGCGTAAAATCCTTGTAGCCTGTTGAAGATAAAACAAGATGCGTAAGCATCTGTTTTTAGTTTTAATTGACTAATACGCGTCTGATGATACTTCTGTTTAAAACAATTTTTCTTTGTTGTTTTCTGCAGAATTGGCGAAGAGCTTTTCCAGAACCGGTATTGGCGACTTTGACGTATGAGGAGCATTCTTCTGACATCAACATCAGGAGCTCATGCGCTTTTGACGCGCAAATCAGACAACTCAGAACTCTTCGTGGGATAGAAGGGTCTTCCTCTGTTGGTAGGAAGAGCCTTTATACACGGAGAGTTGGATGGTGGAGTCAACTCTAACCCAAAAAATTGGGTAGTAGAGTTCCTTACACGGCAGAACTAGGAATCGTATCCCAATGCTGGATACATTCCTATCTCCTCTGAAAGGCCGCCACTTCTCCACCAGTTGTATTGGCAGCAATACGTCTTCGGGCTGCCATACTCTGGGATTCTCCTCTCGTCTGAGAGAGAAGACCAGAGTTTAATTCCTACTGTTCTGGTCGCCACTGAGGCTCAGACAGCAAGGAATTGACACCAACAACGAATCCAACGAAGAAGATCCAAAGAGTAATAGATCTCCATTAGGTTATCGTTGTGTGTATAGAATGAAAATCCAAATTGTAATAGATTTCCATTATAATTTGTAAGAAAGTCTAAGAAATGTAATAGACTTTTATGATGATGAGAATGGAAATGACAAGTCTTCTATACTCAATGATTTGTATCCATCCAGAGTAATATAAACATAATAGATCTCGTCTTCTGTTTTAAAGCATACAATACTATCAAGGTAATATGGACATGATAGATAGTATCAACTCAACAGAAAACTAAATTAATATCTATGCAGAGGTCAAATGGACATGATAGATAGAAAAGCAAGCAAATTTAATATTTATTCAGAGGTTATAAGAACGTGATAAATAATAATCCAACTTTCTATACCAACTGGTAAGATAGAAGATCAAAATTTCTCTCCGAAGAGACGAGTAATCAGCTTAACCAAACGTTGGTAGCTGGAGATTAAGAAGACAGATGTCATTGAGGATGTATGCCAATATTGATAAAAGAATGAATGAACCAACATATCTTTTGGAAAAGAAAAGATCAATTCAATTCCATAATTAAATGGATAAATGATATAATGAACGGACAGGACTTTTCGGGAATGAAAAGTTATTTTCAATTTCAAAGACCGGTTCATTAACAGATCTCTCCTATAAATAGGCGAGAACTCTTTGTAACGTTTCATTCTTATTTCACTCCTCTATTGGAAATGTCTTCCAAGGATATGCAGCAAAAGAATGAAGTCTCCATAAAGGTTGAGTACGTCATCGAGACACACCCCGTTGAGCCAATTGTGTCGGGCCCAACCGAAGTAGGCGAAAACTCTTCTACGCCCAAGCCACCACAAGACATCCTTGCTTTCTTAGTAGAGCAGGGAAAACTCTGAAGAAGAGGCGCTGAGGATGGCTGCCTGCAGATTTTTATGGACTCAGGCAACGATGCCTTCGAAGCATTGGCTGACTATGTATTCAATAAGGAAGGCAGTGGTCCTTGTCCTTAATCCTTTATTCAGAACAAAATAATAATAAAAGGAATTTTATTTTCATTCTGTTTTTTTTATACATAGTACTTCTTAAGAAATTTGCCATTGATTGGCATCATGAGTAGATCTCCATTAGGCTTTGATAACCGATAGGCGCCATTAGAAAACACGGTCTCAATTACATAAGGGCCCTCCCATTTTGCTTGGAATTTCCCTTTGCTTTTGTGAGTCATAATCATCGGTCTTCGAACGGCTAATACCAACTCGCCAATCTTGAATACCCTCTCTTTAACTTTACGATTGAAAGTTCGAGATATACGGGCTTGATATAGTTCAATGTGCTGTTGTGCTTGAAGACGCTTCTCGTCCAATCCTTCAAGTTCTTGGAGTCGTAAGCGATCATTGTTCTCTATAGTTAGCTCATTAGCAATAGCTATTCGTAGAGATGGAATCTGGATTTTCAAAGGAAGAACAGCCTCACATCCATAAACCAATGAAAATGGTGTAAAATCAGTAGGAGTTCGGACTGTTGTTCGATAAGCCATAAACATTCTCCAAGTTTTCATTCCAATCACGTTTATTAGAAGAGACAAACTTTTTAAGTTTAATGATCGTCTTATTGAAAGCTTCGGCTAAACCATTAGCAGCTGGATTATAAGCCGTAGAAGCCAAATTTTGAATTCGATTCTTATCACAGAACCGATAAAATGCCTGACTGGCAAATTGTGGACCATTGTCATGAATTATTCGTCGAGGAATCCCGAAGCGATAAATGACATGATGTTTGATGAAGCTGATCACATTAGATGTTTTCACTTCAGCAAGGGGAATTGCTTCTGCCCACTTAGAAAAGTAATCGGTTATAGCTAATATGAACCGATGTCCTTTAACAGAAGGAGGGTTAATAGGACCAATGACATCCATACCCTAAGCTTCGAAGGGCCAAGAGGCTGTTGTAGGATGTAAAAATTCAGACGGTTGATGAATAAAATTAGCATGAATCTACATGCTTTACATCTTCTGGCATAGTCTACAGCATCTGCTATCATAGAAGGCCAATAATACCCCATTCTTCGAATGCGGTCTTGTAATTTAGGACCTGGTTGATGAGCACCACAAACGCCATCATGAGCTTCTCGCAATATTTTTTGGCTTCACTTTCTGAGAGACAGCGCAGCAAGAGTCTATCATATGAACGATATAACATATGTAAAGACGAATCATAATAGAATCGAAATGATCGTCTCTTAATTGATGCAGCTTCTTTTGGATCTTCAGGCAAAATCATGAACCGCATAATCAATGAATGGAGTTCTCCAATCCCTCTGTTGGGAACTTGACTCTGTAGTATAACTTTGTTCAATATACAGATTATTCTTGATACAGCAAAATCTCGGTCCAACAAAGTAATTATTTTGCCTTCGGATTGGAACAGCCAAGTCTGCAGCTAAGCTAGCAAGAGCATCAGCTTCCATATTTTGAGAACGTGGTACAAATTCAATGAAGAATCCTTTGAATGAAAGGACCAACTCGACTACCACTTGATGATAAGGGATGAGGTCAGTTTTCTGACTTCATAAGTTCCTCTAACTTGATTAACGATCAATTGAGAATCTCCATAAGCTTCTAGGAACTAAATATCCAATTGTTTTGCTACTTAGGACCAATCAATAGAGCATTATATTCTGCTACATTGTTGGAGCATGGCTCATTGAGAGAATAGGCATGGTATATGACCATTTTATCAGGAGAAACCAAGACGATTCCTACCCCAGAGACAATATTGCCTTTAGGTCCTACTCGTGATGCTCCATCAAAATATAATTGCCATATGTCATTCTTCAAAGTCATGTTACAATCCACGACTTCATCTGGAATGTCCTCATATAACTTCGATATTTCAGGTATAGGGTGAGCAGCTAAGAAATCAGCTAATGCTTGACCCTTCACTGATTTTTGAGGTACATAAATCATGTCATAAGGATGAGCAAACATCGCCCAAGTAGCTAACCTGGAATTAAGAATGCTCGGTTTCCTCATCAATACCCGATGGGATTTATTCTGGAGATGACAATGAATAGTTTGTCCTGTCACATATGTCTTGTCTTTTTGGACAGCAAAAACCCAAAGCCAGACATTCCTTTTCCACGGGAGTATCCTGTGTTCACTCCACCATCATTCTGCTAGATAATAAATTGCTTGTTCATGACCCATATCACTTTTCGTGCAAGAAGAGCACCAAGTGAATGATCCAAGGCTCGACATATAGCAAAAATGGTCTCCCTACCACTAGAGTACCAGAACAGTGGATTTGTAAGATATTGCTTAATGTCATTGAAGGCTTTTTGACATGCTTTATCCCAAATAAATGATACACCCTTCTTTAATAGACGGAAGAAAGGTTGACATCTTCTAGAGATATTGATATAAATCTTCTGATATAAGCAATACGACCCTGAAAGCCACGGAGTTTTTCAAATTACGAGGATGACGCATTTCAAGAATTGCTTTAACCTTATCAGGATCAACATGGATACCCTGAGAAGTAATAACAAATCCTAAAACTTGCCACTAGAACCCCTAAGAAAGACTTAGTAGGGTTCATTTTCAATTGATGTTGACCCATCAATTCAAATACCGTCTTTAGTCTTGATATGATCATCCTTTGATCGACTCTTACAGCAATGTCATCTACGTAACATTCAACTGTTTTCCGTAGATGTTCTTGAAAGATGTTGCTCATAGCCCGTTGATATGTGGCACCAGCATTTTTAAGACCGAACGCATACCGTATAGCAGTAGACCCCAAGGGGTGTTCGAAAAGAAGTATGCTCTCATCTTCTGGATGCATCTTGATCTGATTGTATCCTAAGATCCGTCCATAAAAGACATGCGTTCAAAACCGCATGTATTGTCTATCATGACATCAGTAATGGGAAGTGGGAATTCGTCCTTTGGACAAGCCGCATTAAGATCTCGATATCTACGCAAACTCGGACTTTTCCGTTCTTCTTCATAACAGGGACAATAGCAACCCAATCCGGGTGTTGCTCTTCACGAACAAAGCCACATGTAATCAACTTTTTGACTTCTGCTTCAATTGCATCCATCATATCTGGTCTAAAGTGCCGTTATTGTTTTTGTTTTACAGGCTTGACATTAGGCAAATATTGAGTTTATGAGTAGCAACTTTAGGATCTAGACCCGGCATATCCTCATAACTCCATGCAAAGATGTCAATATTCTTTGATCAGTTTTATCAACTCTTCCTTTTCATCTTCAGAAAGGTTCTTACTGATGATATTGGTTTGGACGTAGTTCCATCTCCAACATCAATCTGGATAACCTCATCCTCTGTAGGTGGCTTTCGTTGTTCAAACGAAGTTCCCATTGAGTGTCCATTTGTTGAGCCCAAGGATCATTTCGAATGGTTCAGGTTCACCTCAATTTGAACCATATTGACTGAAAATATTTGTTCAGATTCATCATATGGGAATGAGACATCGATTCGATGAATTGGATTTCTTCTGAATCCGATGATTGCGAAGACTAGAAGAGAATTCTTCTTGTATATCGTTATTAACATGTGTGACGGATCATATCCCAACCCATGACGAGTCTTTTGATAAAACGAATCACCACATAATGGTAGTCGTCTACCTTTGCCTTGATTGAGACCTTGGATGTCTTCAAATCATACCCATATTCTGGATGATCTTGATAGATTGTTGACTATATTTGTCAATTCGGATTCTTCCTTTATCTTTATCTTTCAGATCATCTGTTTGAGCAACAGGGATATTTCTAGCCAGGCCAAACACAATTTGACACTTGTTTTTCTTATCGACGGAACCACAAATACGATTCTTCGTGACGTCTATAAGTTACACAAGCTTGCGATGGAGCAACTACCGGAAGAAGATAAGGAGAAGATGTTTAAGACTTTTGAGCATAAGGTCCACATCAACCTGAAGAGGAAAGGATTTTCCTTATAGTTAATTATAATTCTTCTGGTTCTATGTCGCCTTATATTGATGACTCTGATTATCAGAAGATAAAGTCATTCTTTCAATAAACTTGACAGCCATATACTCGAAAAGGAAATCTTCATTGATATCAAAGTACAGAATGATCAATATTTACATCATTTATAATTTGACTGCTACGCTTTGGATTAATCATTAATGGACCATTATCCATTTTCTGCGTAGATTTGCCAAGATTGACAATCAATGGTGGTTCTGGATCATTCGTACAGAGTACGCCCTTTGACCTTGATCATAAAAGGTTGAACTTGGCTCTTAGCAGAAATTTACTGATTCCTCAGATGAAGCTTGATTTCTTCCTTTAACCTTGATTATCAAAGGTTGATCATTGACAGATTGGGATTGGATTCGTCCTTGACTATGATCTTCAAAGGTTGCTCTTCTGGCAGATCTTCATTAATAGACTGATCTTCAGTAGATGATTGATCTTCAGCTATGTCTGATATCTCTTTCACATGCTCTTGTTTATAAAGCCTTGAATCAGAAAATAGGCTTCACAACCCTTGAAAGGATTGATATCAGCAAACTCAGTCTTCACAACTCCTTGGGAATTCACATATTTGAAACATTGGTGGAGAGTTGAAGGCATGATGTTATGATCATGTAACCACGGTCTTCCAAGAAGAATATTTGGATACGTCTGAGTTGATAACATATAAAGTTACCATAGTTCGAGATCACCAATTTGAATCTTCAGACGAATCTTCCCAAGTGGTTTACTCTTGCCAGAGTTAAAACCAACTATCGTAGTACTAGTGTAAGTCAGCTCACTATAGAATCCTCAGGAGTCTTAGCATACTCTGAAGAATTATGCTAATTGAGGACCCAGGATCATGTAAATCCTATCAATTTCAGTGGATCCGATATACCCAGTGTAGCACAGAGGCCTGTCATGTTTGTTAATGCTTCAACAGCATATCTTCTTGTGTAAGTGATGGTTGGAAATTGCTTCCATCATACTATGACATTGCGGACACGATACTGGAGTATATCAGGACTCTTGAGTTGAGCCAATCATGAATCTTCTTGAAGTAAAGCTTCACTCAAAGTCTCCCCGCTTTCTCTAGAAAGACGAAGCAGCTCAAATATAGATAATCTAGCCGGAGTATTGGCTAACTGAGCTAGATATCAAATTTGTAGGATTTTATCACCACCCCCTGACTGGAAGCGGACTTCAATGGGACGTCAAGCGTACTGCTTTCTGTTTCCCCTTTTCAACCTAGATGTTTAGCAGGAACAGAGAAGGTTGAGCTGGTATGTTTCCACTACGTCTTCTGCTTCTTGGAGATCCCTCATAATCTTTGTGGTACTCTTTCCCAGATCTTGTACCAGCAAAAGTTTCTTCTTTCGGACTCAGGAGAAGGAAGTACCATACAGGATTTATTCTTTCCTCCCTTAGCCTTTTTCTTGTGAGATTGTTATGAGGAACTTCAGAACCCAATCCACAGTAGAGTTTTGATTTTGAATTTGTAAAGGAATTCGTATTCCTTTATCATAATTCAAACCTTCTTCTGCCTTTCTTCATAAGCATCTGGTCGAAGTGTACAACCAGATTCTTCTTTGTCGATCCAATCGACACATCATCGTATTGAGTAATTGCCTCCTCGTCAGAGGAGAAGGTCGTCCCCAGCATAGTCGCCATTTTGTTTCACTTAACAAAATGCCAGGAAAATTGGCTTTTGAAAATAAAACGAGAAAAAGTACAAGAAGTACAATTTGATTCTGGAAAAGTTTGCTATGGAAGTCTGATCTGTAAATGATCACTTTGTTCCTTGGACCATACGATGATGATGAAGATCACTGCTTGAAGATGAACCGTTGGAAGAACTAAGTCACCAGAAAGTCGACGCACTTGGGCACTGATGCGAGGCCGAATGCTTTCCTGCTTTGCTTCACTCTGTTCTGAAAGAAAGGTTGAAGATGCTCTGGAGAATCAAGTCTCTGAGCTCTAATCTCTCTGTTTTCTCTCCTCCTGTCTCTGTAGTTATGTGAGAAAATAAGTCTATTTATAGACTTAGGCTCTTGTGCGTAAAACTCAGCAAAAGTTTCGTCTTACGCTAACAACTGCCACCCATGACCAAAGTCATCCTCTGCATATGTTGACACGTGTCCCATCATTTCAGTAAGAATAGGATGCACGTACACGTTCTCGAGATGTGTGGCATGAAAGCCATGTAGGCAAACCACGTTCCCAATTAGTGAAAAGAATAGGGCGTAAAAATAACCCCAATATACTCTGAGCGTAAAGTAGTAGACTAGGCGTAAAATAGCCCTGACATGGACTTCCGCGTAAAGTGGTTGTTAAATAACCTTGAGCGTAAAAATAGCCCAAATAACTTTATGCACACGTCAACTTTTGAGCGTAAAACTCGTATAGTCTCCATACGTAAAAGAAGCCATACTGTGAGCGTAAAAATAGCTCAGTCCACATACTAAACGACAACATTGGTCTCTGTGTAAAACAAATCCCTTCGAATTCTGTGGTATATGCCATCATTAAATCTTCATGTCAGACTTTGCATTAAATGCAAGACTTGACAGCTTTGTCCAGCGTAAAAGTGGTTAGCTTATCTCTGGCGTAAAATGATTGGTTTAGACCCGAGCGTAAAATGGTTAGCCTATCTTAGGCGTAAAGTAGGTCATTTTGGGTGGAATGATCCATCTCTTTGACTCATTCTATGAAGCACTTTTTACGCTCCTACAGTTTTATTTTCAAAGCGTTATGGATATTTATGTAAAACCGTTATGAATAGTTAATATGGTTTAGAAGTCAGGACATTTAAAAGCGTTATGAATAGATGATCTGTATATGGTCATTGTATCACATTTATAACGCTCTATACTGCATGTTATACATTCCAAGCGCTGCTCAATTCAATTCGAAAACAACCACTTTGATCCATATTCACAAAAAATATGAAATGTAATATAAAGTGCCATTCTCTATTTCATTATCTCAAAATATGGTAATCAACATCTCACAGATATAGAGTACTTTAGCTAGCTACATTTCATTGTCTCAAAATAGAGTACTTTAGCTACCATTATACATTTCATTATTGCGAGCAGCTCTGCTTCCGCCCATTCCTCCCATTACGCCCATGCCTTCAAATAATGACTCTCGAATATATCGAATGGACTGCTGAAATCCTGAAAGACGTGTTTTCCAGATATATAGATTGCATTAAATATGAGGGTAATGAACCAATCAAGGACAATGAGTTCAAAATATCCATAGATACTGAGATAGTTGAAGGAAAAAAATGGACTTACTTGCTCTGAAAGAAAGTGTACAGAAACTGAATTCAAAGAATATGAACTGAGCTTATAATCCTTTTGCATGGCCTGTGCACAAATATGATGCACATCAAAAAGGATACGTATGCGAAGAGATTCTTACCACTACACCAAAATGGCTAATTAGGAACACTAGACATATTTTAATCTGGAACGCCTATTTAGTGTGCCTAGGTTTTGGAACGGAACAAAAGTGTGCCAAAATAAAAAAGAGTGCCAAATATAATTTTTTTAATTTTAATAAAAATTAGTTATTCTGTAACACATAAAATCCGTTCCAAATCTGTTCCAAATATTAAATTCTTAGTCCACGTGATCCCACGTGATCCTAACAAAACATCCCTTTATTTTTTGCTCATTGGCACGCATAGCATAGGCGTCCCCTCTGTTTTATTTCTCTGTAATATCCTTCTCCACCACTTTGGCGGGAATTAAAATCGACACGCGGGAAAGTCCTCAATCTCTCCATCCCCGGCGTCTGGATCACGGCGAGTGTCGGCGAGTGTTGCTGTCCTCCTCTCCATCCCCGGCGTCTGGATCACGACGAGTTTTGTTGTCCTCTCCATCCCCGGCGTCTGGATCACGGCGAGTGTTGCTGTCCTCCTCTCCATCCCCGGCGTCTGGATCACGGCGAGTGTTGCTGTCCTCCTCTCCATCCCCGTCGTCTTGAACTCTGAGGTTTTTGTATGTCCTTATTTATTTTGAAACCCTAAAAATAATTTAAGGGTTAAAATCTCAAATTCGTCTTCCTTTTTTGGTGGAAAATATTCAGAGATGAAATTCTCATAGATGAAAATTTTTTTCGTTTTAAGCACACTACACCAGGTACTGATCTCTTGGTATACTGATCTCTTGGTTATTTAAGGGTTAAAAAAATAGTTTAAGGGTTAAAAAATTTCGTTTTAAACCCTAAAAAAAATTCCTTTTTTATAACGAGGATCTTTACTTCTTTCTTTTTTGTAGTATACTGATCTCTTGGTTGATTTGGTTCAGGTAAAAAATAGATTTTGGAATGAGGTTCTGGTAGGAAACAATGTTTTGGATCTGGGAAGCAAGGATTTTTTGATCTTTTGTTGCTTTAATTCGTTATATATATATATATTTTAATTCTAGTGATTATTAGTTTTAAGCACACTACACCAGGTACGTAGTCCTGTGATGCTGGAGGAAACAATATATAATTTTCAACAGTTAATTTATGGGTTAAAATTTATTTTGTTTATAAGCTTGGCATAATTTTCAACAATTAATTGCTACTGATTGCCTGATACGATATCAGAAGTGCAAAACTTTTCGAGATTTCCTTAACAAGTATAGGAAAATGAGATTACAAAAATGAATATTATGATAGAATGGTGAGACAAATTTAGAGTTTTCGAGCCATCACTTTTTTTTCTCCCCAAAAAGAGTCCTCCAAATCTATATTCACTTAAAAAAATGTAAGATTGATCAACATTAGAACACACCTTTCCTAGTAATTAAATTTATCATTACCGTTAATTCTTCCATGAAAGTAACAAAGATATATTCTGAATCTTCACAAATAAACCAAGGAGCCGTTTTTCTGAAGAGCGGAACTTGATTTCTTGAACAACCTGTATGTATATATATACTCATTGAAACATTCAGAAAGACGAAAATTAGTAAACAAATCACCAGTACTGTACATCTCTACATTTTTTTTAATCAACTTCGTGAAACTCTAAAACCAAAAAAGGAGAGAAAATTTGGCTTAGTTGGAGGTATTTGTGCGAATCCCATTATATTCTGATGTCCTGTTGTTTTCTACTCCCTATGATGCCAACGGGAGTTAGTTATTTTGTGACTTTTAGCAGTTTTCTAACGTTTCCTATAAAATTTATGTTGGAATAATGGGAAACAAGGTTATTGAAGTATGGATTTGTCATAAAAAATGGATTCTGTTGATTATTTGTGTATTTGGAGTTGGAAATGCATTAGACCGTGATGTTCTATTAGATTTGGTGTGCTTTCTACTTACTATGATGCCAAACATAAGTTTCTTTTTCTTCTAATTTTTTCCTCGTATTTTTTTTACTAAGAAGTTTGAAGGCCAACTTTTACAATCCTCTATGTTTTTTATAAAGGTTATGGTATGGTGCAGGTATTCTCCTTGTAGGCTGAAAGTGATAAAAAGATTGAAGGATTAAGTTTCCATCTCAATTGGGGTTAAGGTTTCCATTTCTAAGGGGCACAGGTGAGTACCTATTTATATTGAATATGCTTCCAATTAGGAGTTAATTTATGGTTTCAGCAACATTAATGGATCGGATCCTTGAATGTTCTCATATTATATTGCATTTGCCCCTCCAATTTATGTGAACTTTCCCTGGAAGAAACTATGAAGTTGGACAATACTTTATTTTTTCCTATCACTGTTATATTGCTATGAAATCTTGGTTGTACGTACACAATACGGATACGAACACCATTTTTATTATCAGTGAAACTCTCTACTGGAAATTAAATGGTTGTTTCCTGATATAGACCTAATCCTCCAGTTTTTCATAAGTTTTTGATTAAATCTTGATGTTCAGTTAATGTCCAGAGCATCATGATCACCTCCAATACTGAAATCTGTTAACTGTATCATTAAAATAGAGAGTATTAGTCCTTTTTCTCATCGTTCAGTTGGAGTCAGTATTTTTGGAGAGTATTAGAACGGACTTTTAATGATAAAAGTATCTCAATTTCAGTCAGCTCCAATTTTTTAATGACTAAAATAGAGAGCTTGTTAGCAAGTAACATTCTAGCTAATTAAAAGAGTGGTAGCCAAATTGCCTAACACATACGAAGCCAAATAACAAGATTTGGAATATTAGAGCACAACAACACTAACTGTAAGGTCGGATGTGTTTGAAAGAGTGGAACCCATCAACATATAGACATTAACTGAACATCAAGAGATGGACAAGGCAGTATGCTGCAAGTTAATTAGGAACATTTTTTTTTGTTTTGGAACACTTTTGCAACATACTGCCTTGTCCATCTCTTTACACAATACGGATACGAACACCATTTTCATAAGTTTTTGATTAAATCTTGATGTTCAGTTAATGTCCAGAGCATCATGATCACCTCCAACACTGAAATCTGTTAACTGTACACCTTTCTTAGCTTACAGGATTTGTTCCATGTTATGTCCAAGTATCCATATTAGTATCTCAATATCTACACTAGCATGTTGTTCCAAAATGGATGATCATGATCACCTCCAACACTGAAATGCCCTTGAGAACATTGACAAGTTGTTATATGTCAATGTTTGTTGTCCCTTGATCCCTTATTGGTGGGCTGGTCGTGGATACGGTCTTCCCATGGCGTATCTGTGCAACATAGCCTCTATAGCACATATATGTCATCTAAGCCAATGAGTTATCCTCAGGGTTTACATATTTTGTAAAGATACTTAATCTCGACGCAAAGGACTGTTCACTTTCTTCTCTTAATATGAATAGTTTTGGATATGTATATAGATAAAGAAAGAAAAGAAAATAAAGAAAGAAAAGAAAATTTTAAGATGGAAGGAATCTATTGTTCACTTTCTTCTCTTGATATGAATGGTTATGGATATGTATATAGATAAAGAAAGCTAAGAAGATTGTAAGATGGACAGAATATATTGTCCTTTCTGGTGATTCATTTCATCACCACTTGCATATTTAACAGAATTGATTTACTTGTTCTCTTTTGTTGTGGCCTTGCTCTGAAGTTTTTCGGAGTGGAATGTACATGTTGTTTATATAGTTCATCATATTATGATTTCTGTTATGGACTTATCTATGGCAAAAAGAATGGAGATGGATGCATAAGTAGAGAATAAGAACAAACTCTGAAGTGATAGATAAGTAGATACAGAACAATCAAGTATGAATTTCAGCATCCTCCTCTGACACACGTCATTTTGATCCATGAATAAGGTTGCTGCGGGAGCCAACTGTCAAGAGGATGGATATATTTTAAATTATCTTAGCAGAGTTGAATGATAGTCGTTTATTGTTCAGTGTTGAAGTCTCTAGTCGTTTATTAGATTTGGTGTGCTTTCTACTTACTATGATGCCAAACATAAGTTTCTTTTTCTTCTAATTTTTTCCTCGTATTTTTTTTACTAAGAAGTTTGAAGGCCAACTTTTACAATCCTCTATGTTTTTTTAAAGGTTATGGTATGGTGCAGGTATTCTCCTTGTAGGCTGAAAGTGATAAAAAGATTGAAGGATTAAGTTTCCATCTCAATTGGGGTTAAGGTTTCCATTTCTAAGGGGCACAGGTGAGTACCTATTTATATTGAATATGCTTCCAATTAGGAGTTAATTTATGGTTTCAGCAACATTAATGGATCGGATCCTTGAATGTTCTCATATTATGATATCTGAGAGAAGCTTGGCTACTAGTATGAGTAGTCGATAACTCATAAGCAAGATATTGATTGTACTGCAAACTTTTTCTTAAATTTTCTTTGATTGTATTACCTACTACAGAAAATGTTAAATGTCACCAAGTACACTATGTCATAATCTAAATGACATTTCATTTATTTGCAACTTGTATTAAAACTACTTCATTCCCTTTTTTCCCTCTCTTAATTAGGCAATTCGCTAACGTGGCAAATATTGCACGGTATCATAATCTTTGAGTAAACATTTGTTGGTCCAAGTACTTTTTGTCCACAATTTTGATTTTCCTGGATGGCCTCCAGAATCATGCAATTTCTTCACTCCAAAATCACCCAATTTAAAGCATTTGTATAATCATATCCCATCAGAGCATATATTTGACTAATTTCGATTACAGTTAGTACATTGTCAGAGAATGACCTGCGAGTCTGGGCCAGTACTTACTCATATTTTAGTCTTAGTTTTATATCTGAATCCAGATAGGAATCTAAAATCATTTTTTAGTCTTAGTTCTATATTATTTTATTTGTTAACACATATTATAATAATAGTAAATAATTTTCTTAGTTTCAAATTCATATTGTTTTTGTTTTCAATTTCACTTGGTAAATGATTGTACATTTTGTAGGGATTGGACAACTATACTACAAATAAAAATGAATTTGGACAAATCGTGGATGAGCAAAAGGGGTGGTACAAGTTATATCGAAGGTGTTCAACAGTTTGTGAAATTTGTTAAGGAGAATGCAGCCGGACAAACACAATTTCCATGCCCATGTAAGCTTTGTAAGAATTCGAAGGGACACATAGATCTCGATGAAATTAGCCTTCATTTGTTGAAGAATGGCATGTACCAAAGTTATGTGGTATGGAAGCATCATGGAGAAAAGGCAAAATATTTAGGGAGAAACATACCAACAATGGCTAACACAATTGAAGGGCCACCAATTGAAGAATCAAATTTGCCTAGACTGGAGGATCTCATTGACGATGTATATAATATTCATACCAAGGAGGCTGAGCATTCACCTGTTGATGTGAGTGTAACAAATGAAGACGAAGAGGGAGATGACACAATTGTTGAGCCTGGGATGAAACAGAGCAAAAAACACAAAAGCTTTATGGATATGGCATCAGAACCTCTGTATCCGGGTTGCCCTAAGGGGAAAACCGTATTGTCCACCATTATTGAGTTGCAAAATTTGAAGACACGGTATGGGTGGACGGGCACTAGTGTGACAGCATTACTAGAGTGGCTAAAGGGCTTGTTTACGGAAAATTGCAATCTTCCAAAAAACTATCCTAATATGAAGAACATGATTAAAGACTTGGGAATGGAATGTGAAACCATCCATGCATGTAGGAATGGATGCATCCTATATCGTAAGGAATACAAAAATCTCCATATATGTCCGAAATGTGAAGTGAGTCGGTATAAACTTGTGTTTGAAAAAGATACAGAGAGAAACAAGAATATCAAGAAAGAACCTGCAAAATTTGTGAAATACTTTCCCTTGATTCCAAGGCTAAAAAGATTCTTTAGCATTCCTTGGATTGGAGAGGCAATGACTTGGCACCAAAAGGCAAAGAGTGATGGAAATCTAATGAGACATCCTTGTGATTCAGGCCAGTGGGATTCAGTCAAAGTTCATTGGCCAGATTTTGCAGCAGATGCTAGGAACCTAAGACTTGCAATATCAACAGATGGTTTCAACCCATATGGAACTCTAAGTAGCAATTACAGTTGTTGGCCAGTGATTTTAGCACCGTTAAATCTTCCACCATCGTTGTGCATGAAAAGAGAGTTCTCTTTGCTGACATTGTTAATTTCTGGACCCAAAGGACCTGGAAAATACTTCGACATATTCTTAGAACCTTTGGTAGAAGAGTTGAAAGAGCTGTGGGTTAATGGCGTGTCAACGTGGGATGCATTTACCAAAACCACATTTACATTGAAGGCGATGTTGTTTTGGGGGGTCCATGATTTTCCTGCATACGGGAATCTATCTGGTTGTACTGTTCATGGTTATAAGGCTTGCCCAGTGTGTGCTGATGATATCGACTCTATGCGGCTTGGAGACTCTTCAAAAGTATATTATCACGGCCATCGACGATTCTTGAACTCCAATCATAAGTTTAGAAGTGATAAAAGATTCAACAAAATACTTGAACAACGACCTCCTCCACAAAGATTGTCCGGGGAAGAAGTTGAAGAAAAGATAGCCAAAATTCTTGAAAATAATGAAAGGACACGATTGAAGCAAGCTACTCGTGGAAAGCGTAAGAGGCAAAACCGGAATCATGAAAGGAAGGTATGTGAAGATGATAATGAAGAAGAGACATCTACTAAAGCAGCACCATGGTCTAGAAGGTCTATTTTGTTTGATTTGCCTTACTGGAAGTTTCTTGAAGTGAGACACAACATTGATGTTATGCACACTGAAAAGAATGTCACAGACCACTTATTGAACATGTTAATGGATGTGAAAAAGAAAACAAAGGATGGGATTCAAGGTCGGAAAGAAATGAAAAAATTAGGGGTAAATAAGAAGTTGTGGGTAGTTGAAGATGAAGAAACAGGAAAGACATCAATGCCAAAAGCATCTTATGCCTTGACAAAGAAGGAAAAAGAAGAGTTTTGTCGAACATTGAAAGATTTAAAACTTCCGACCGGATTTTCCTCTAACTTGAGTAATTGTGTCACCATCCAGCCTCCTGAACTAAGGGGGCTCAAATCACATGACTATCATGTGATTATGCAATACTTGCTTCCAGTATTGTTGAGACATACTTTTCATAAAGACAGGGACATAAGAATTGCAATTCAGAGGATTAGCTTATTTTTTAGAATCTTATGTGCCAAGGTGATCAATAAAGAAGAGCTTAGGCAAGCAAAGAAGGCGTTGGTTGAGGCAATGTGTGTTCTTGAAAAAGAATTTCCGCCTTCCTTCTTTGTTATAAGTGTGCACTTAATGGTTCATCTAGCTGATGAGGCCCTATCGTGCGGGACGGTTGGATTTCGATGGATGTATCCATTTGAAAGGTACACTCTTATTGTTTTCTTCTATATTTAACATTTAGTATTAATTTATAGGTGATATAGTTTGTGTATATATTTTTCTAACAGATTGATGAAGTGCTACAAAGAATATGTCCTTAATAAGCGATACATTGAAGGTTCGATAGCTGAGGCTTACCTTGTAGACGAATCTGTAATATATTGCATGGAGTATATGCCCAACTCGAGCGCTTTTGGTCATAATTCTAGTCGAGAAGACTGGCTGGATGAGAGTGTTGACTTCACAGATGAGAAACCCTTAGAAATAGGGGGAGTTGTCGAGCTCAACCATGTTCAGTTTGAGCAAGTGCGTAGATGGGTTCTCAATCGACTTGCAGACTTGAGTGAATGGGAAGAGTATGTGTCCCCTTTCCTACAAGCTAAATTAGTTCTATAATTATAATAATGTGAATGACAAAAATAATAAGTATTATAATAATAATATGATATGGCTATGTGCATGACATACGTGGTAATCCTTGCAGAAAGTATAACCGCTATTACCAATGTATTTCCACTCAGAATCGAAAAGGTGGTTCGATAAAAGAAAAAACAAAAGCTAAGGAATTCATTCCTTGGTTGCGTGATGAGGTAATATTTCATTTTTGTTCATGTGTTTATGTATTTATGCACAAATTAAGATTTTTTTCTTTGTAGTTATTGGATGCAGGACAAACCAATACAACATTATGGAGATTAGCCAATGGTCCACAACATAGAGCTACGCGATTCAAAAAATATCGTGTCAATGGTTTTGTTTTTGTACCAAGTTCCTCTGATGAATGCTTGGCAACGCAAGATAGTGGGGTTTCTATGGAAGCATATTCAAATTTTATTTCAAGTCGAAAAGACAAAAATCCGAAGGAAGGGAAGATGACCTTTTATGGAATTGTTAGAGACATACTGGAGCTGGATTATCTCGATTTCAAAGAAACTGTGTTCTATTGTGATTGGGTTAAAGTGGAGGATTCTAAAAATGGTTGTAAGTTAGATCCGATTTGGAATCAAGTGATGGTAAACTTGAAGAAGCTCAAGAATAAGGAAATAGTTGAGGAGGATCCATTCATTTTAGCTCAAGAAGCAACTGCAGTTTTTTATTCCAAAGATCAAAAGAATGATGGGTGGTACGTGGTTATAAATACTCCAAAAAGGTTAAATAAACAAGTTGACGCAGTAGACATTCCAACTGACTACCAATCTTGTTTGAATGACAATCCCAACTTGAGGAATTTGTTGATGTTTGATGATTGAACTATGTCATATGTGGTCTTTTGTACTCCAGACTTTTTTGTGGTTAAATTATAATTTTCTTGTTTACAACAATCTAGTGTACTCGACTATATTTTATATATGCAGCTCCCGAATGGTATGGATAACTTTTTATTATGGTAATAACCCGGATATCCAAGTTACTTACAGATCTTGGTTGTTTTTTGTATATACATTTGTAAATTACTTTGATAGCTTGATTCTTTTATATGTGTGATTTGGTATGATCATAGTATTTTTATTATTTTAATGCTTCTATGAATAAACATGATACAAAGTTGTGGTTGAATGAATAAACAGACTTTCTTTCATTGCACGATGTCTTCAAGTGTTGCCGAGACATCTAACCAGCGGGAAGAAGATCCCATATCAATAGAAGTCAATAAAAAATCAACATCTAAGAAGAGCATCGAATTTAATCATCTTGGACAAGCAGTTGGACCCAACGCAACTCACTTTAAGAGTCAAGTTGGTAAATACGTGAAGACATATGTGCCTATCAGGTATATAAGTTGGCTACAGGTACCTAAGACCTACAAGGATGACGTTTGGAATGAGATAGAGGTGAGAATAACGAGCATTCTATTATTTTAATGCTTTATTTTTTCTTTCACTGATATATTTCAGTTCAATATCACTGTTATACTTCATATTAGTTAATTGCTTTCACTGATATATTTCAGTTCAATATTCTACATGTTATGTCCAAGTATCCATATTAGTATCTCAATATCCACACTAGCATGTTGTTCCAAAATGGATGATCATGATCACCTCCAACACTGAAATGCCCTTGAGAACATTCTAGCTAATTGAAAGAGTGGTAGCAAGTAACATTCTAGCTAATTGAAAGAGTGGTAGCCAAATTGCCTAACACATATGAAGCCAAATAACAAGATTTGGAATATTAGAGCACAGCAACACTAACTGTAAGGTCGGATGTGTTTGAAAGAGTGGAACCCTTCAACATATAGACTCGAGAAGTGTCCTCACTGAATGAAGTTTGATATTCCAATCACAAATCATTTACCTTGATTTTTCACATGGAAAAATGTGTGCATTTGTACCCTTAGTATTCTAAATTATTGAATTAGGCAGTGAAATTATATAGGAAAATTAGAGTCCTGTATAGGAAGGAAAATACCATCTTTACATGTTTAATGGATTTGGACAATACTTTATTTTTTCCTATCACTGTTATATTGCATTTGCCCCTCCAATTTATGTGAACTTTCCCTGGAAGAAACTATGAAGTTGGACAATACTTTATTTTTTCCTATCACTGTTATATTGCTATGAAATCTTGGTTGTACGTACACAATACGGATACGAACACCATTTTTATTATCAGTGAAACTCTCTACTGGAAATTAAATGGTTGTTTCCTGATATAGACCTAATCCTCCAGTTTTTCATAAGTTTTTGATTAAATCTTGATGTTCAGTTAATGTCCAGAGCATCATGATCACCTCCAATACTGAGCATCATGTCCAGAGCATCATGTTCAGTTAATGTCCCTTGATCCCTTATTGGTGGGCTGGTCGTGGATACGGTCTTCCCATGGCGTATCTGTGCAACATAGCCTCTATAGCACATATATGTCATCTAAGCCAATGAGTTATCCTCAGGGTTTACATATTTTGTAAAGATACTTATTCTCGACGCAAAGGACTGTTCACTTTCTTCTCTTAATATGAATAGTTTTGGATATGTATATAGATAAAGAAAGAAAAGAAAATAAAGAAAGAAAAGAAAATTTTAAGATGGAAGGAATCTATTGTTCACTTTCTTCTCTTGATATGAATGGTTATGGATATGCATATAGATAAAGAAAGCTAAGAAGATTGTAAGATGGACAGAATATATTGTCCTTTCTGGTGATTCATTTCATCACCACTTGCATATTTAACAGAATTGATTTACTTGTTCTCTTTTGTTGTGGCCTTGCTCTGAAGTTTTTCGGAGTGGAATGTACATGTTGTTTATATAGTTCATCATATTATGATTTCTGTTATGGACTTATCTATGGCAAAAAGAATGGAGATGGATGCATAAGTAGAGAATAAGAACAAACTCTGAAGTGATAGATAAGTAGATACAGAACAATCAAGTATGAATTTCAGCATCCTCCTTCAAAATTGTCATGTCGGATGCAGTTTCAATCCTCCACCCCACCCCACCCACCCACAACCACCACTAAATCAAAGTCTGAAATCTATAAAGATAATGATTTATCAGGTGTATGCTATAGAGATATTGAACTTATGATTAATTTTTAAAATTTGTTGTTTGTTAAAGTATTGGGTCTTTGCAGCTGGTCTACCGAATCAAACTTATCGTCTATTTTTATTTTAATGAAATTTCTATAAATTATCTTGATAACATAAAGTCAAGGTTTTCTTCAAAATATTGGCCGACTTTGGTATTGACTCAACTCACCTTTAATAATAAGATAACAAATGATATGGTTTTTGTTAGCTTTACAGATGACATGACCCTTTACTGAGCCGAATGGAAGAAGTGTGTTTAAACAGTTGGCACTACAAATTCGGGATGAAAGCTTTGTATTGGTATTATCACCTTTATTTGAGGGATCATAGTGAAATCCAGATGTCCCTTACGTTTATATCAGCTTCATACTCGTTTCCTATACTGCTAAAGGATTTAGATATTTTGTGTCTATTCGATTTATCAGTGAGGCAGCTCATAAAGGGCGTAATTATTGGTGGTGCTCTCTAAGAATTAGATGCAAGAATATATCTCCAGAACCTGTTTTCTTTCACTTTCTGATGCGTGTGAACTATTTATATCAGGTTTGTTGCTACCCCTTATTTCCCTGTACTATTATAAGTTCCAATAAAAAGTTTCAGTTGTCTACTTCTTGGCTTTGCTAACTGGTATTCTACATCTTTCTTTTTTAGTCAACAAGTTTGGTTCAGAAGCATAAATTCAATATTTTGCATAGAGCAATGAGAATAAGATTCAGAAGCATTGGTCCTTTATTTTACACTAACTGTAAGGTCCTTTATTTTACACTAACTGTAAGGTCTGTACATCATGACACTCTCTCTCTAATTTTTTTTACTAATTTTATAGAAACTGTGAAGAAACTTTACCTGGAAGGACACTCTCCCTCTGCTTCATTTTACTTCTTTTGTTTCCTGTTAAATATTGAATTTCTGACACTTATTTTGGTCATGTTGTGTATCCTTGAGGATGTTTTGGTTTACATACTATAACCTTCTAATAAAGCATTTTAATTGCAGGCTGAATTTGATATTCCAGGTTATCTCAGGAAAGATGTTGAAAGATCAATGCCAGATGCATTCAGGAAGCTAAAGCATACCCTAAGAAAGGATCACTTGGATAAGCAACCAAATTTGGAGGCAAAAATGATGGCTATTCCAAATGGGATTAGAAAGGAAGATTGGGAGCAATTTTGTATCAATGAGGCTGATGATAAACAACTAAAAAGAAGAGCTATGGCCGTTGAAAGCAGAAAACATAGTGTGTATGGCCATACTGGGGGTCGTAAGAGCAGTGCAATGGTAGAGTATGAGATGGTAATTTCCTCTATAACCAACATTAGAATTTTATAATTTTTTGTATTCCAAATGTTAAGCTTACACCTTAAAACTAATCCATGATTAATCCAGAAGGCAAAGCGGGAAGATCCTACTATCCCTATTACACGGACTGAAGTGTGGTTAGAAACTCATACGAGGAAGGATAAAACTACGCTACCTAGTGCTGAACCGTTTATGGTGAGGTCACATAAAACTTTGTTATCACCTTGTATTTAATTTAATGTTAGCTTTTCTTACAAATGATATTCTAGAAATTAGTCAAAGAGAAACTTGTTGAATCCACACAATGTGAAAGCGACAACAGTAGAGTTCACCCGCTATCAATTGATAATGATCCTTTGACTCAAGTGTTTGGCAAGAAAGCGAAAGGGTTGCCAGGTGTTGGGAGCTTTGTTTCCAAGAGAAAGTATGATGCTACTCTCCATGCTCATATCATGTACACAGAGGAAAGAGGCGAGAGGGAGGGTCTAAAAAATAAGGTTGATGAGATGCAGACAAAGGTTAACTTTATTTTTGATTTTTGTAAGGTGAGACAACCAACTTCTTATATGAAAGTAGAAACGATCATAACTTTATGCCTATCATAATATGAAAAATATTCATTCTTAATTTTTATTATACCACAGTCACAGATTGGCGGGCCACCAGCACCTATTCCCCAGTCAACTGGTGGGTCAACAACAAACGGTCCCATACCCCATGCAGGTGGGTCATTATCACCTGTTCCTATGTCCCAGGCAGTTGGTGGGTCATCAACACCCGTGCTTCAACAACTGCAAGCAACTATTGGGCAATCAACACCCATGCCACCAATGCCGACGAACAATGCACGAGGGTCATCTTTAGGTGAAAAGGAAAGGGATTCAACGACTTCGGCAAGCACTGAACCAACTCCCACAGCAAGGTTATGTGAATTGTTTGATTGGAATTGGAATTGTGTTGCAGTTGCAAAAGAAGTAATTGATCCAATGCATCGCGGTAATTGTCATAATTATCAACTGAACACTCAATATGAAATGAAGTTGAGCATGTGTGTTCGAAAGATTTTCTCGGCGAAGCTCTACAAAGAAACTCCCGATGCAAAAATAATTAAAGAAGTAGGTGTTGGCGAGTTCCTTGTATGGCCCAAATCACACATCAAATTTGTGGAAGCATGATTTGTGAGCATTTTTCTTATCATACTTTTCCAATGATTAACAATACATAAATTGATTACCTTGCTTGTCTTATTTTGTGGATACATTCGCTAACTTCATTTTCGCTTGAACTTTACATGGATAGGCAAAGTCCAGTATACTCAATACCAAAGTCCAGTATAAAATATGCGACCTTTAAGGGTAAGTGTCATCGTTTCATTTGATTTTGAAATTTTACATGTTCAGTTTTGATACATGTTTAAGTTACATGTTGTTCAGTTTTGATACATCTGTTAGAGGAGATGTTAAAGGATGATTTAACCACCCTTTTCACACCTAGTCTTTTGAATGCAGTCTTATGAGTATGTTGGTTTTGGTTCTGATTAGTCCTTATATATGTGTTTGTATGGGTATTAATTCCCTTTTTCATGTTGCAGTACACCATATAACATATAGTCCAGTTCCTATGAGCTCATATGTTCAGACCTCATTCAAGGGTCCATTACATTATTTTTTAAATTGTTCACTGCTGCAATTATCCTGCCCCTTCGATTTTGCATGCAGCTTCCTTTAGAGAAGAGATTAAGTTGATTTTGGTTCTGCCAACATGCTCTATGTCCTGCCTATATGTTCAATATTGGAGTATCAGGTATGTGGTAGGATCACCTGTGCAACCCTTGCACATGGATTAGTCACTGTTCAGATTAGTCTCTTTCATTCATTGTCCATATAACTAAAGTTATGTCCTAAAGTTATGACATTTTGGTTCTGCCAACATGCTTTATGTCCTGCCTATAGGTTCAATATTGGAGTATCAGGTATGTGGTAGGATCACCTGTGCAACCCTTGCACATGGATTAGTCACTGTTCAGATTAGTCTCTTTCATTCATTGTCCATATAACTAAAGTTATGTCCTAAAGTTATGACATTTTGGTTCTGCCAACATGCTCTATGTCCTGCCTATAGGTTCAATATTGGAGTATCAGGTATATGGTAGGGTCCTGCATATTAGTTCAGACCTCCATACAATGGAGTCATCTGTCCAATTGTTAGAAGCATGAGGTATCAGAGAAGAGATGGAGGGGTGAGCTCGAGTGGGGTTTCCTGGGCATTTCCTTTTGATTAAATCTTTATTCCACTTAGTACTGTCCTGCCCTTTAACATTTAGGTCCATATCCTTCATATCCTTATTAGGAGCATTTAGGAGGGGTGTATCCATATTAGGATCAACCCTTTAGTTCAGTCAGTAGTAGGCCTATTAATAGTGGTGTTGGGTGTGTGTTTCATGAGTGTATCAGAGAGTGTGGATGTGGTGTCTACCTGCAGGAAAGGAGAAGGATCACCTGTGCAACCCTTGCACATGGATTAGTCACTGTTCAGATTAGTCCCTTTCATTCATTGCCACCATATAATTCTCTAGATAGAGCTGGAGGGAGTAAACATTTTAAAGTAACAGACATTTGAGGAAAATTTTTGGCTACGCCACTGGTTCAATGCATGAAGTTTTTTTTAAAGGATGATTTAACCACACTTTTCACACCTAGTCTTTTGGACTGCAGTCTTATGAGTATGTTGGTTTTGGTTCTGATTCTTATATATGTGTTTGTATGGGTATTAATTCCCTTTTTCATGTTGCAGTACACCATATAACATATAGTCCAGTTCCTATGAGCTCATATGTTCAGACCTCATTCAAGGGTCCATTACACTATTTTTTAAATTGTTCACTACTGCAATTATCCTGCCCCCTTCGATTTTGCATGCAGCTTCCATTAGAGAAGAGATTAAGTTGATTTTGGTTCTGCCAACATGCTCTATGTCCTGCCTATAGGTTCAATATTGGAGTATCAGGTATATGGTAGGATCACCTGTGCAACCCTTGCACATGGATTAGTCACTGTTCAGATTAGTCCCTTTCATTCATTGTCCATATAACTAAAGTTATGTCCTGTAGATCAGCAACATTCATCGACATTTCGTCGATCTGAGTACTGTAATACTGTTCAATATCTCTTAAAATCCTGATATCATCCTTGCGTACGAAGTTTATTGCCACACCCTGCGACATATGCCCCAATTATGTCATGGTTTTGATATTCCTTATATCAAAGATTCAAATCGTCCTAAATGAAGAAAAAATGTAGATACCTTGCGCCCAAATCGTCCTGAACGACCTATCCGGTGTATGTAAAGCTCTCAATTGTTTGGAAGGTCAAAATTTATCACAAGAGACACCTGTGAATGGAAAAAAAATTATGGTTTAATGCCTAGCATGAGTCTGGTTCGAAGCAACTTCAGAATTTTGGTTCCAAGAGTTCTTGGCGAGACAGATCAAGAGTTAATATGGTAACCAAACAATACCCAATTAAGATGGAGAAGTAGTAACCTGTTGGACATCAAGACCTCGAGCCCACACATCTGTGGTGATCAACACACGAGTAGCACCTGACCTGAACTCTGCCATTATAGCATCGCGCTCCTTCAGGGGCATGTCCCCGTGCATGGCAGAGAATGTGAAGTTATTACTACGCATCTTTTCTGTCAACCAGTCAACCTGCCAAAAGCCAAATGTTACACCAACTAAACAGTGAAGTTCAAATATGCATTTACCTCTGCAAATGAATGAAAGGGACTAATCTGAACAGTGAAGTTCAAATATGATAAGTCTCTATTAATACACTTGATAGTTCAGTCCTCTAGAATAGGGTTCAGTACTATTATAAATTGTTTAGCCTCATTTGGTATCAATGTTAAGTTCACTTGAGTTGTGTTCTTCTTCCCTTGTGCAGGATTCCCTTGTGTAGGAGAGACAATTTGAGTCACTTCCTAATTCTAAAGGCTCAGATTCCTGGTAACCTACTCATCCGAACATCCCTTCTACCCTTCTTTACAAGGAAGCTAGTTTATTAAGCACAACTAACGGATCTCTAACGGATTTGCATAACTATCATCTAACGAAAGTTTAGCGGAAAGATTTCAGAATTTTTTAGAATGTAACAGAGTTCTTGAAAACTCTCGAAGTGTCCATAGCCTTATAGAAATTGGAGGCTCTTGATGTCCTATAAATAAGTGAGATTCTACATGTTGTTCAGACTTGACTGTTAGAGGAGATTTATATATTGTTGCATGACAGATAACATGCATAAATTCTCAACACATGTTCAATAAGGGGAGCCATATTTCTTAACTAGGTTTTCTGTGATTCACGACAAATATTGGTATCACCTCTCCTGCAGACATGGATAGTTTAACCAGTCACAAATTTTAGAGAAGTAATTGATGCATAGCAGTTAATCTAGTAAGCTTTCACAGATATAACGCTGTCCTAGATACTACTATTATATCACCCTTTGGACAAACTTTTATAAACTGAACACAGCCAAATAGACAGAACTATACATGGCACACACTCCCTCTTTAGCCTATATATACAGCTCTGTCTCACTCCATTCATCAAAAACCCCACTTCCCTTCTCCATCTCTCTCCCTTATCCATTCGTCCAGCTCCATCTTGACAAGTGCTTTCTTTACCAGAGTACAAATATATTACGGTTGAATACAAATGTTTTTTTTATGTATTATTAATATTTGCAATTTCTTGTGCTTTTACTAGTCTCATAGAAATGAAAGAACCAATCTCCAGTCTCTTGTGCTTTTTCTTCCGTATTTATTTTTTCTTTATGCCCCAAATTGAAATAAGTTGTGGTCAAATTATTTTGTCATGGTTTTAAACGATCTTTGAAATGTCTACAGGTCATCACATGTTTTTCTTCCTCGGTTGTCATCTCTCCAGGCACTAACAAGAACGTAAAGGGTCAGAAGGAATTAGTCTCTGCTGCTCAACTTATTTTCGCAACTCAGATATTTTTTCAGCATGATAGTTTAGTATTGTTGTATTAAACATATATATACAATGTTTATGTATGACATTTCAACTTTATTAGTGTATGCAGTCTTAACATGGTTCATTCTCCATATTCTTGTGCTATGGAAGTTTGTTCACTTTCGTGTATATTACAATGAGTTTTACTTTCATAAAAATCTCAAAATTTATACAAGCTTGTCAATCGCCATTTTGTTACAGACTTCTACACTTGGAAATATGGCTGGTTTTGAAATTCATAACCTAACTACTTATGTTAGGAACGTTACAGGTTTTGAAACGCTTTGTTTCGGAATGTGTTTTCCAAAACTGGAACATTTTTCAGCAAGTGGTACAAAAACGTAATCTGAAACGCTTCCTTAGGAACGTTTTTATGGTGTTCTAATACTGGAACACTTTTTATCCGTTCCAGCATGTGCTGAAAAAGTTAATCTGGAACTCTTTTCTAGGCACGATGTTTCAATATTGGAACGCTTTAAAGGCGTTCCAAGTAACATTTGTTGGAACGCATTTAATGTGTTCCAAGAAACTTTTTTTTGGAACGCATTAAAGGCGTTCCAAGAAACGTTATTTGGAACGCTTTTATGGCGTTCCAATAAACGTTGTTTGGAACGCTTTATTTCCGTTCCAACAAAATTGGCAGCCCAAAAATAGGCACGGCAATTAGGCGTTCCTAAAATTATTTGGAACGGACTTTTGTCGTTCCAAAATGACCATTTTGGTGTAGTGTTACACGAACAAAAAAATAAATTGGTTCAACATTTATTGAGATCAACATAATAAAAGAAAATAAATTTATCAGGACATGAAGCAAGTCAAACTGTACTCTTCCCTCAACAGTCACTTCTTTGCTTTCTCTAACTCCATATTGTCTGCAAGGAGCATCAGATGAGAATTTTAACACAAGAGTTCATGAAAAATAAAGAACTGTTTTGAGATGATTTGGACATGCAACAAGGACAAGTTGATGTACAGGTTAGTAGGAGCGAGACTGTAGTTAGGGTGTAGATAAAGCTAGGGGTAGAGTGTAGACATAAGAGAATACTGATCGAACTCTGTAAAAGCATTCCTATATAGCAAGAGTTCACAACCTCTCTTGCAACTTTGTTCATCATAATCAGATGTGCTTGCATCAATTGCTGACCTCAAATGTCATAACAGTAACCATCAATGACATAATCATAAAATAACACTATTCTAATTGTTGTCAACCATTAAAATAAAAAAAGGAAAGCATGGAACTATATAAAAGGTAAGGCACAGAACAAACTTGTTCCGATCACTCTTCAATGGACTTCTTGTCACCAGCTCCATCAAGAATAATAGTATCTTTGGAAAGTGTCACCTGAACAAATGACAAGAGACAAAAAGTCTAGGTAAATAAAATCTTCTCATCTCAAATTCTTCAAACGAATAAATGCATGAGGTTCTATAGTAACATTTTATTGTGAACACTATATAGAATACACATATCAAAGTTAGCTATGATCCACTACACCAAAATAGTCATTTTGGAACGACAAAATTATGTTCCAAATAATGTCAAGAACACCTATTTTTCGTGCCTATTTTTGGACTGCCAAATTTCTTGGAACGAAAATAAAGTGGTCCAAACAATGTTTGTTGGAACACTTTAAAAGCATTCTAATTTTGGAACACCGGTAAAGCGTGCCTAAAAGGTGTTTTAGATTAATTTTTGCAGCATTTGCTGGAACGGCTAAACAGTGTTCCAAATTTGGAACACAAGCAAAGCGTTCCTAACATAATGTTTCTGATTAGTATTGTACCATTTACTAGAACAGCTATAAAGTATTCCAATTTTTGGAATGATATAAATGTGTTCCTGTTTGGTTACTCATATCATTTAAAATTATAAACTTGTAGCTTGAAATAATATATAAACAATATATTACAACATAAGTATACTATGAATTACAAAACCTCTAGACCAAGGAAGTCTGTAATAAAATGGACATCTTGTAATCATCTTGATATTTTATGAAAACTTATTATAATATAAATTAAAGTAAACGATTTTCCATAGCATAAGTAAAACATGCAGAATAATTCTAATTTAACGTTACATAGACTAATAAAGTCAAGATGTCTTACATAAACATTGTATGTTTAATACAACTTTACTAAACTAACTATCATGCTAAAAAAATGTCTGAGAACTGTGAAAATAATTTCAGCCATAGAGACTAATCTCTTCTCTAGCACTTGACGTTCTTATTAGTGACTGGAGGTCTGGAGCAATATTCCCGAGGAAGCAAAAATGTGAAGACCTGTAGACATTTCAAGGATATTTTTAAAACTAGGAAAAAATTATTTTACCACAAGAATTTATCCATTCAATGAGGCTATAGTTGAGAAGCCCTTACTTGTTGCTTGTGAAGCATTACATGCCTCCAGTAATGCTTATTTCCTTGTTGCATACCTGCATGTAAAGAAGTAGATGCTACAAACAAATAAACTGACAACATAGCAACAACAAAAAAAGCCAAAATCATTAGAAGAATGATAAACTACAGCCAACATTTTAGAGAAATGAAAGAATAATTGCAAACAATAAACTATTGGACCCAGTGATTCAAAGGGTCAAAACAAAGGAATATCATTCTAAAATTTCCAAAATCATCCCAAGTGGCGCTTCAGGTGAACTTGAAAGAAGACATGAAAATCAATTTGTTCAAATTTAGTTTTTGTCACAATAATGTAATGCATGCATGATATATAATAAATTGCACCAATTTGTAAATCATGTTGCAATATAGTCTTCAAATATGTTTTACCATAACATACATTACCAAAGATAGGAGTAGCTATATTTTCTCCATCATCCCACCTGTAAATCAACAACATAACAAAAAACAACATGATATCAGGGGTTCTTCAAATAAAAAATCAGCATGAGCTTATTGCAATATCATCCCTGAGTTCTAAATAATATTAGGGTTTTTTCATAACAAGATAACATCTTTCAATCTCATCCTTGGGAGAAATAACATCCCTGAGAGCTACGGACGCAGTAATTTAAAAGAGGATGTATTAAGAAAGTCCAAAAGTTTGTTAAATAAAGTTTGGAGGACAAAACATAAAATTGACGAAGATATTTTAACAAGAACAAGAATATTTAACTCAAAAGCAAAATTTTGATGGGGATGGAGGCAACTACCCCCACTCACCCCCCTGTAGGTCTCCAAAATTTGTACTTCTGATCTTGAATGTGATGATGCTTCCCATGATGAGCAAACATCTGTAATGCAACAAATTATCATTAACAAAGAGAAGAAGAATAAAAATTCTAGTAGCGAAGCAGTACAGAGAACAGTCCAAGGAAACATGCTTGACAAAACCATATGTGCAGGAATCTACCCAAGGTTTCCCCCTCCAAACTGTATCTGGTGAAAGTTCTGCACAAGAGGATAAATCCCAAATCAGAACAAGGTACAAGGTACAAGACAATTGTATGAGATTAGTGGATAGTTCACAACCCAGGAGTACTAGCCCTGCAAATTCTATTGACTCTAGATTTTGTCAAAATCCAGTTGCAATGGAATTGTCAGACACTACTAGAGACTTTCACAAAAAATGCCAAGGGATTTCAAGTGAAATTAGTAGAGGAAAACAAGCACTCAGTGAATTGAATCCAGGTCAAAATAATGTTGAAAATGCTTCCCCTTCTGTTGTTTCACGGAATACTGTTCCTAGAATGAAGAATGTTGATGACAAGAAAAACTTTGGCTTAAAGCTTATTCAATCCTCACTACAACGGTACCTATATTTTATATTCAAATATTATCGCAATTTGCAAATCTATAGTACCCAAATATATCAGTTATCTATATCCAGAACCTGTACCATAAAACATAAATTTATATTATTTTCTTGTGTATTGGTGGTATTTCTCTTGCCATTGTAATAGAAATATATGTATATGAACTCGATGTATTGATTCAAGGCAATGTGATAATTAAAGCTTTTTGGTATGGTATGGGAGCAATGACCTTATTATGCTCACTTGCATCCAATACTTGGTCCTCTCTCCACCTATCTTTGCAACACACCACACCACCATCTCAGTTTCCACTTGTTATGTTTACAGTAGGTATTCTTCTACCAACACCATTATTACTTCACCTATTTATCTAGCTTATTAATATGTGTTTTTTTAACCAATTCTCACATCTCCATATCCTCGAGTCTCATGTTGCTTCCAAGAGATCGAGTCGCTTAAACCTGAGCGATGCTATTTACTCCTAGAGTGTTATCCTCTGGATCGGTGTGTATTCGACAAATTTTAGCTAATTTCTGTCATTACTAGCAGTGGTTCAAACTCTTCAAAAAATGCAGAATTATAACATACAATTGAAGAAAAATTGGTGCTATAAGTGGAGAAGCTAGTACTGGGTCAATACATATCTGCAGAAATTCTAAATATGGATGACGGGATCATCATTTGCTTCACAAACAACACAGAAACTGAGATTTCCAGATGTCATCAAAAAATTGGCAGGAAATGGATCCCCAACAACTTCAGCCTTTGCTCAGAAGCAACTAGCTTACATACATAACATCAAAATAAATGCAGTAAACATATATGCTAGTAATGAGGACAGGTGCCATTGGTAGTTTAGTTTACCTGCATCTTTATTGGAGTCACCCGAAGCATTTTTTGTGCTTCTTCCTGCTACAGAGAACCAAAAGAAAATCAAAACCAGGCTGAAAAACAAAAGTTTGGTTTCTTGAAGTCATACGAAGAGACTGCAACAAAAGGTCTTAGAGTTATTTTAGGAATTGAAAGAAATCATGTAAGCAGTGATAATTCTAGGTATAAAATCTCTACCGAAAACTTTTGGTGAACTTGTGTTTGGGCAATGAAAAGTTCAAATCCATTTGTTCATGTGTTTGGCAAAATCTAGAAAAAATGATATACTGGAAAGCCACTATTTTAGTATTTTCAACTTTTATTTTTTGGCAATAAAATAGAGAAAATAATAAGGTCACCAACATTTGCATTAGTGAGCTACATACCAGACTTGTTAAATTAATAAAAACGGCCACAATAATCCATACAAATTGCCACAAACAAAGAGAGAAGAAATAGAATGGTCATTCCAAACCAAACAACAAACTAGCAGGAGAAATTAACAATTGAATAGAGTATACCAATAATCATTCTTTCCCAAAAATTGGGATCAGACTTCCCTGTAAGAATAATTATTTGTCAGCTGAGCAGTTGCTTCATAATTCTATCATTTAGAACCAAAATTAATCCAAAGAAAACTGAAAATTACATGAGGTAAAAAAAAGAAGACATTTAGAACCAAAATTATTCAACCAATAGAGAGTAATGACCTTAATAATCCAAATAGGGTAAAGAAAAGGACCCGAGGGGGGCAAACCCAAACTTAATAATCCACCTGAGATGATTTTCTCTCATTATTGACACCACCTCCGACTTGGCAGTGGCACACTCTTTACATATCCCGCCTCTTAATATAATGCCACTCATTAATCTTGTCGTATTCATTTCAGCTAGTTTAAAATAACAATATTTATACCACTTTGGGGGTTGGCTATTTTAATGCCATAAAAGCACGGATTATTTTATACTTATTGCATTTTCCTTTCAACTTCAAGAGTACCATGCAACCACAAAATATTCCATAAGCAGTCCTCTGCCTGAAGAAGCAGTCTCTAGTCCAAGCACCATAATTTAGTTCCATGAACAATATCCTTATTTTTAATTATTGAAGTGTATTTTTGCTTTTTATTTTATTTTATATGTTTGGGCATACACGTGTTTGGAGTTACACCCTCCACCATCATTCCCCGTCATTTCACATAAAGCTCCATAACTCATCCTTCCAACCACTTTGCAAATTCCCATGGCATGCATCTACTTTTCAAGAGCCTGCATCATTTCTAGTTCCTTTCTACCACACCTATAAACTAAGATCATATTCCCCTCTCCGTGACAAGCTACAACAACCAATATCAAGATTCACTTCCACTCAAACTTCTTCCATAATAAGCTTTCCTCATCACATGTGTGGTAGCCCAAGTATCTATCTTTGTAGTTGTTAGTAAAGGTCATTTTTAATAAAGAAAAAAATTTGTTTTCATTATATTCAGTGTTCCTCTTCTAGTTCGGCGACAAGTCTTGGGCTAGTGCTTAGATTTTTCTACTGGTTCGATTTCTATACACTTATCAATCTCTCCAGCATGATGGGTTGAGTGATTGATCCTAAATACCAAAAAATATAGATGCCAAGTTGTATATTCTAAAATATGAGGAAAGCTTGTATTTAATTTTATTGTAGGAAAATAAAATAAATGGTGGATCTAAATTAGATTCTAACTGAATTCTTAACTTTAGAAGTTTGCGGATTGCAAGTTCAAAGCTCTTGGCACAAGATAAAATTGTATATAAAAAAGTATAGAAATTAGGAAATGGATAAAGGGGCTGCTTTTAATTGAGAACAAAATAAACAGGAAGAATGTATAAAGATGAAATTCAATTGCTTAGAGAGGAAAATAGAAACATTCTCAATATTCATTTGAGTGTATACCTTGAATCAGCCTTTCGAGAGCAGTTGCGACGGGCGAAGACTATGTGGGGAGTGAGGGAATCCCCGAGGCCGATGTGGGCGTCCCTACCGGTGGTGGTAGAAGGGGCAAAGGAGGCGAGGAGGAGGGAGAGGGAGGTCTAGACGAGGAGGAAGGGTTCATTGGTCCGGTCGTCGATGAGTAGCTGCTCCTTATTCTTCTTTGTGTTGAGAAGGAGGAGGAGGGAGAGTGAGGTCGACGAGGAGGGTGACAGTAGAGTGTGGGAGGAGAAGAAGGAGAGAAGTTAGTTGTGAAGAAGAAGAAGAAAAAAGAAGGGTTTGTTCTGAAGGAGAAGGTGAGGAGGAGAGAGGGTTTGATATACTCGATGAAATTTAATTTTTTGGGGGAAATGAAAAAAAAATGAGCGCCGAGAATGTGATTTTGGACAAAATGGACACCCAGCTATTTGGAACCGTATAAAAGCATATCTACTTAAATATATTTTTTTCTAAAAAATAAAATAAAATATTTTAGAGACGTTTTTTCTAATCTGGAATGCTTTTGTTACGTTCTAGAACCTAGATAGGGAAAATAAGCGTTCCGTTATCCCAAAAATAGGATTTCCTACAAACATTATATCTTCCTCGATATTCATGCCAAGTTCATCAGTTATGAGCTACAATAAGAAAGAAACTACATTATGAATTGCATTACGTAAACTTTTAGCCAAATGGAACAGAAACTAAAAGAAATAACACACATCAGCCCAGTTAAAACAGTAAGATCCTACAAACATGATTTTTTTTTCTCACCAAGCCCAAGAGCTTTAATGGCACAAACCTATATTATATGATTCTTATTCTAAGAATATGATAACTACACGCGGATGCAGATTCATAGCTAAACAAGCAAAACATTTACTCTGAAATAAGAAAATCGAAACCTTAATTCCATCACGAAGCTTGTGGATAAGAGTAGCCAGTGCATCACTTTCAACATCTTCAGCAACAATAAGTAGAGGTCATTGTCTCTGAAGAAAAAAAAGAGTATTCCTATATTAGTACAAGAAATCCTTTTTGAGTAGTTCCTAACAAAACAAGAAGTAAAAACATAAGCGAAGTTATGTCCATTCAAAGCGAACTCTAGCACCTTCAACACATACTACAATTACTTTATCTACCTGTAGTAAAATATAAAGTATCAGTCCATGAAAAATCTTGCTTGCAATTAAGACTCATCTCAAGAAACTATTAAGCTACAAATGTAGTCGAAATATATTGGACACTAAAATTATGGATCGATGTAAGAGAAAGATGTCGAAAAGAACTACCTTGAGAATGAATTCTAGAACAAGGCATAGGAAAACATTAGTTGTAACTCTACAGATGGTCACAAGAAGCAGAAAGCAAAATAATTATGAAACGACATACTTGTTTAGTGACATATAGTATGGCTTTTGTGGGAAGAAATCAACTAGCATATTAATATGTTAATTTCTTAAGAATAACGATAACATGGGTTTGATCATGGAGATGTACTGAAATAGGAAAAAAAAAGAAGGACCAAACTAAGTAGATTATTTAGTATAAATATTAAACAAGATCACAAGCATTAAAACTAGAATTATATTTGAGTTTTTGCACAACCAACATATTGAGAAATGATCGTATGCAAATATTTCATTGACAGACAAAATAAAGGAAACAACTATGAATTGACAAGTGATGGAAACTAAAATTTGGCATATCGTTCACAATCTCTACTTACTAGAGGTAGATGATACCTAAAGGGAGTTTGCACCATATAGATAATAATGAAGCGGTTGATGATCAAGATAATGACTGGATTAAATGCAAATAAAAACCATTCCATCTCAAACTGATACAAGCAGCAACATATAAAAAACATTCCATCTTAAATTGATTAGTATAGGCAGCAGCAGCATTGGGATAGGCAACAGCAGAATTAGCTGAAATTAGTGAAACACACTGATAACCCATTGATACTATAAATATGGGAGCAAAAAATCTAGGCAGCTCATAGCCAAGGATAGCCCACTCAATATTGGAGCTGAATAATAAGTCTTCTTCCAACAAAACCATAGATAAATATTCTCATATAAAACATGAAAAATAATGCCATAGATTGCACTCAAAGAACACATGAAGAATAAATTCAACCTTCCTCTTTCTTGTCTAACATGTGTTTTCGGCAATCAAGATATCCTGGGTTGGAGTAATCCCACCTAATTCATAGATAATACTCAAAATATATTGAAATTGTAAGTATAGCTTAGAAAAGAACACAATGATACCCACTGATATCCAAAATTGGAAGCATAACTCATATAAATTGGAAGTATAACTCATAGAAAATAACACACTAATACCCACTAATATCCAAAGTTGGAAATATAACTCATAGAAATAGGAAGTCAACTCATAGAAAATAACACATTGATACCTACTGATATCCAAAATTGGTAGTATAACTCATAGAGGTAGGTAAATATCCAAAATCTAGAAGCTAGAAAAACACTAATACCCACTCTCAAAGAATAAAGTGACACATACTGATACCCACTGTCAAAGGGTTCAAACCAGACTCTGGAGGGTTAAGCATGATACACATTCTCAAAACTTAAAATTACTTTGGTTCCATACTTAATTGGAAGACCAAATAAACCAAATAACATCATAATTTCCATTTTGCTGTAATAAGAAGGATAACAACAAGAATATGATAGTGTCGGGTTACAAATATCATACAAATGTGTGTGAAAATCGAGAAAATACAACTGGACTTATGCAATCAGACTGCAAATTGACTCTGCTCATACTACAACTTAGAATGAAATAAAGACTACAATTCTTAAAAATAGAAAGCTAGCAACAACAAGTTGTTGAAAATACAAAGCAATAAAATTTTACCAGTCCAATACCATGGTATGCACTATGTGCCTACAGAGATGTAGCAATCAATTTTGATATCTAATTCTATGCTATGCACAAAGAGCCCACATATATAGCAAGGCTGAAACCAATTCACAGAATTAAAATTCAATCCAGCTCCAGCATGTCAATGAAATAACTCAAAGAAAGTGACAAGAATATGTACCAAAACATCCCGAACACCATGACCTATTACCTCAATATATGCAGAGTTGATTGCTCGTTGAGCTTCTTCCACAGCAGTATCGAAACTAAATGTCTTATCCATCAGGAGTATATCATTGTCAATAGTTTTTGGCACACCTACAATTGAGATTTTCATTCCAAGAAAAAAATCAAACTTCAAGGAAGGATCGAACAATTGAGACCGTATCCTACACATGGTGTCGTGTTCAGATGATCGTGTGTTGTACTCGTGCACTTCTCTACTACCTAAAGGCTAAAAGTCGTCCGTGTCATGGTTTTTTTCCCAAGAAGAACACACCATAGAAACAACTCATTAGCAAAATAGCAATAAAACAACTGCAATCGAAAGTCAAGATGCAAACTTTAACCAAGAATCGAGATTCCGAGGAGAAACGAAGCGACAAAACCGCACCTGAACCGGAAGTCGAGAGGGTCCTGGTCCGGGAACATCTCCGGCAACTCGTCGTAGACCCGGTTGGCGCCGCCATTAGCACAGAGGTGTAGCTTTACTGCTCTAAACATGGAATCGAGAAAGAAACCTCCAAAAACTTAGAGAAAGGAAGAACTTTACAAACCCTAAAAAAAGAAAACCAAGAGAGAGAAATGAACCGTGCTTCCAGAGGAGGGGGAAGAAGCGGGGGACGCGCTGGTTGAGGACGATGAGGGCATACGTCAGAGCGGGGCAGTCGCTCGTCGGAGCAGCGGAAGGGGACGATTGCGGGAGGAGGAAGGAGAGAGGAGAGAGTGGCGTGGTAGAGGAACTTGCTTTAAATTAGGGTTTGCTCGTGAAGGAGAGAGGAGAGGGTGGCGGAGAGGAGGCAGACGGCGGAGGCGAGCCAGGAGAGCGGTAGGGTTTCTTCGAAGGCCTTGGGGGAGTAGCTGTGGACCTTCTTGGTTTAAGCTTTTTCTTAAGTGCAGGAGAAGTACGGGGGTGTGGAGGTTTTGACTTAAATTTTGGTACTTTTTTTCATAACGCTCGTATGACTGAAAGACTATCAATAACATTTATATTGGACACTGTCATAGAATAGAGTCTTGCTGAACTTTGATAACGCTTCTTTATCAACCGTCATGAAATCCACTTATCAAGCGTCATTAATAGATCTTTTTGTTGTAGTGGGAAGAGATCTTATGGGCAGATATTCCAGTCATCAGCATCAGTCCCGGCAACAAGGGCTTTGACTATTAGAGCTCCTAGGAGGGCGACCACAGTTTCGTCGGTTCAGCACTCGACACCAACATATCCTCAGCAGCAGAAGCAGTCTTCCGCAATGGGCTGCTCTCATTGTGGGAAGCCAGGACATATAGTATCAGAATGTCGCAGAGCACAGGGATTGTGCTTGGCTTATGGGGCACCGGATCACAAGATAGGGTCTTGTCCGAATAGAGCCAGTTCATCGTCATCAAACCTAACCAGTCCATCTGTTAGGGGTCCAGCACCACTGCAGCAGTAGTACCAGCCTCCGAAGCCATTGCCGCCTCAGGCTCAACAGTATGCCCAAGCTCAGGTTCAGAACCGGCAGAGAGGTTTCCAGCAGAGGGGACCAGCACCAAGAGGACAAGGTCAGGCTATGGCTCTGATGGTAGAAGAAAAATTGGCATAAGGTGAGGTGGTGGCAGGCACCTTATTTGATTCGTGTGCATCGCATTCATTTATGTCTGCACGATTCGCAACACGAATAAGACTGGAGACCGAGCCATTATCAGTAAGGCTCAATATACTTACTGGTAACGGTCTTGTTGGGGGTAGATAGAGTCTATTCCTCGTATCGAATTGTAGTTAGTGGTAGAGAGTTTCCCGCTAGATTGATAGAATTTTCGATGGCCGACTATGATGTGGTCCTAGGAATGGATTGGTTGAAGGATCAATACGCAAGAATTGACTGCCATATTGGCAAGATTATTTTTGCTATTCTAGACAAACCAGAGTTTTTATTTTCCATAGGCAAAGTTGAACCTTCTCCACCAGTATTACGGATGGCAGTAGCAGAAGCAGTTCAATTTCCCACAATAGTAGAAGAGTTCCCTGATGTGTTTCCCGAAGAGCTTCCAGGCATGCCGCCAGAGAGAGAAATAGAGTTCACCATTGATTTGATTCCATGAACGACACCAGTGTCAGAGAGAGTCTACAGAATGGCACCATCAGAGTTGGAGATCCTGTACAAGATGCTTGAAGAACTCAGAACCAAGGGATTCATTCGTGCTAGTGGATCACCTTGGAGAGCCCCGATGTTTTTTATGAAAAAGAAGGATGGTACGTCAAAATTATATGTTGATTATCGTACTTTGAATTCTGTAACAATCAAGAACAGATATTCCCTACCAAGGATAGATGATTTATTTGATCAACTCATTAGGGCAGCAGTATTCTCGAAGATTGACTTACAGACAGGGTACCATCAGATCAGAGTCAGAGAACAAGACATCCCGAAGACAGCTTTCAGATCGAGGTATAGACATTTGGAGTTCCTTGTTATGTCATTCGGAGCGACTAATGCGCCAGCGGTATTCATGGATCTCATGAATCGTATCTTCATGCCCTATTTGGACCAGTTCATGATAGTGTTTATAGACAACATCTTATTCTATAGCAAGAGTAAAGCGGAGGATGAGCATCATCTCCGAATAGTCCTTCAGATTCTCCGACAGTACCAGTTGTACGCGAAGTTCAGTAAGTACGAATTTTGGCTTGATCGCATTTCGTACTTAGGTCATATCATCACCAGAGGTAGAGTGGAAGTGGACCCTCAGAAGATAGTGGCTATAGAGACATGGCCAGTACCTAGCACTGTCAAAGAAGTTCGGAGTTTCCTAGGATTGGCCGGCTATTACCGACGGTTTGTGTCAGACTTTGCTCGAATTTCAGCACCATTGACGTAGTTGACCCGCAAGGATGTACAGTTTGCCTGGATAGCAGAGTGTCATAGTTCATTCAAGAAGTTGAAGCAAAGATTAATGATGGCCCCCATTCTCACGCTTCCAGATGGGACGGAAGGATTTTTAGTTTATTGTGATACTTCCAACAGAGGATTGGGATGCATCTTGATGCAGCATGGTAAGGTAGTAGCTTATACATCACGTCAGTTTTGTGATCATGAGAGAAATTATCCAATCCATGACTTGGAGTTATCATCGGTGATTTTCGCACTTAAGCTTTGGCGACATTATTTATATGGAGATCGTATAGATTTTTACCGACCACAAAAGTCGTAAGTATGTGTTTACCTAGAAGGATCTCAATATGCGTCAGAAAAGATGGCTAGAGTTACTAGTGGATTATGACATCAACCTGCAGTATCATCCTGGGAAGGCCAACGTAGTTGCAGATGCGTTGAGCAGAAGAGCAGGAGCTTATTTTCTAACAGCACAGTCAGAGTTATTAGCAGATCTTCAGAAGATAGGAATAGAAGTAGTTCTTCCTACCAATGTGGCATTGATGGCTAGTATGCAAGTTCAGTCTAGTATAGTCGAGAGAATCAAGATAGCTCAATCAACATATTCTAAGCTTCAGCAACTTAGGGCAGAATGTGAAGCGGGACGAAGACCAGAGTTATGCATTCACGAAGATGGTATACTACGATATGGAAGGCATCTTTGTGTACCTAGTGGTGATATCAAGCAAGAAATCATGGCAAAGATTCACAGTTCACAGTATTCGATTCATCATGGTAGTACGAAGATATATCGTAATATCCGTCAACGTTTCTGGTGGAATGGCATAAAGAGAAAGATAGTCCGGTTTGTCTCTCGTTATTTAGTTTGGCAACAAGTTAAGGCTGAACATTAGAGACCAGCTGGACTTCTTCAACCTTTACCGATCCTAGAATGGAAATGGGAGCATATTACCATAGATTTTGTATCTGGGTTACCAAAATCCCCAGCTGGAAGAGATGCTATCTGGGTTATAGTTGACAAACTCACCAAGGTAACTCATTTTCTCCCTTTCAGGATTGGTCAGTCGACGGATCAGCTGGCAGAGATGTACCTCATGTAGATAGTCAGGTTGCATAGAGTATCAGTCATTATTGTATCCGACAGAGATTCAAGATTTATATCACACTTTTGGCAGAGTCTTCAAGAGAGCTTAGGGACTCATCTCAAGTTCAGTTCAGCTTGTCATCCGCAGACAGATGGTCAGTCAGAACGTACGATACAAACTCTCAAAGATATGTTACGATCATGTACACTCGACTTCGGTATTTCGTGAAGATCACTTGCATCTCGTGGAGTTCTCCTATAACAACAGTTTTCAGGCCAGTATCCAGATGGCACCCTTTGAGACCTTGTACGACAGAAAGTGCAGATCTCCGTTAGCATGTGATAATATCGGCGAGAGACAGATGCTTGGTCCAAAGATGATTATGCAGACTATTGAGGTAGTCAGACAAGTCAGAGATCATCTTCGAGTTGCACAAGATCGCCTGAGTCATTGGGCCAATTTTCATCGACGTCCTCTTGAGTTTTCTATCGACGACCACGTATTCCTTAGGATCTCGCCTACCCGTGGCGTCATTCGATTCGATGTATGGAGAAAGCTTAGTCCTAGGTATATAGGACCGTTTGATATTCTCGAGCGAGTAGGTGATGTATTCTATCATCTCGCTCTTTCGCCGTCGTTATGTGAGGTACATGATGTCTTCCATGTATCCCAATTGCGACGGTATATTTCAGATCTGAGCCATATCCTTGATCATTCAGAATTGGTTGTTGGTACCAACCTTTCGTATGAGGAAAGGCCCATATTCATATTGGACCGAAGGGAAAAGATACTCAAGAACAAGACTATTAAGTTAGTCCGTGTTGCTTGGGGTCATCACTCTTTGGGTGAGTCAACTGGGAACGTGAGGATGATATCCGATCGCGATATCCACACCTGTTTGACTCATAAGGTATAATGTCTTCCTTATGCCTTATGCTTTTACTTCCTTGCTTGCATGAATGATTGTTTGATTGACTGTTAGTCTTAGATTGCCAGTATTAGTGTAGCTTGTCCTGCCACCTCTAGCCTCTTGATTAAATTTCGAAGACAGAATTCTTTTAAGGTGGGTAGAGTTGTCACTCTCGTTTTTCGTTATACGTATTTTCAGTATACGTATAAGGATTTCTGACATTTATCAGGTGTACCATAATTAGACTTGTCTTGCTTAGCCTAGTCTTGATTTAATCTTAACTTAGTTTATTTTAATTTGGTTCGGTTCAATTTGACTTGGCTTGGCTTGGCTTGGTTTGTTTTGGTTTGAGATGGAGAGATTTTGTATAAAAACCAACTCCTTCTCTCTTCTCCATTATTTACATTTACTTCTTCATCTTCTTCTTTTACTCCTCCTACCTACTAAGCCCTAGGCAAGTGCAACTTGCTTCATGATGGATCTCAAATTTTATTGTTCAATTCTCTTCCTTACTTGATTCTAAGCCTATTTAGAACTTGACATTTTTGGGTTTGATGGATAAATTCTTGTAGATCTAAGTTTGTAACTTTTTCGGTTTTTCTTGGTTTTGATCTCTGAAACTTGGTTATTTTCGTAATCTAACGGTTCCATGTTGTGAATTCAATTCTATCTAATTTGGGCTTTTGAACCGCTTGATTTTGACTTCGTATGAGAAAGTTATGCTATTTTAGTGTTCATGGAATCCCCACACCTTTTGGTGCTATCGAGACGATGAACAGTGCCGCACACAACTTGCGCGCCATGTACCGTGCTTGCGCGGAACGTACGTCGTGGGCATTTTTGCTCGCG
>JANAVB010007399.1:50678576-50867224 GCA_029216955.1 Iris pallida
AAATTAGAAAATAATATTTATATAAAAATAAATGTATCTATAAAATTTTTTTAAAAAATATTATTATTAATGTTCGTTTGGATTTGAATTTGAATTTTATAAAAAATAGATTGTATTGTTTCGGAACACATAAATAGATTAGTATTTTTAAATCTATATATTTGTCTTTAAAGATACATTTATTTTTAAATATATATTATTTCTTATATTTTGTTTGAAAGATAGATATTTTTTAGAATTGTTTTGAAAAAAATAATTTCTCTATTAAGAAAAATCGACATATATATCTATATATTTTTTTTGAATATATATATATATATATATATATATATATATATATATATATATATATATTAAGATAGATAAGTCTTTTTTTAATTTAGAAATAGATATTTTTTAAAAAATTTAAAATAGAGATTGGTTGGCTTCTTTTAAAACAAACCCAAAAAAAAAAAATTCTATATTTCAAATCAAATCTAAGAAACAATGTATATTTTAAAATATACATAAAATAAGTAGTACGTACGTACCTTCATCTGATAGTCGACAACAGCTTTGCTAAGGTGCTCAGCCTTGAGCTTCTCCGTCTGCCTGAGGGCATTCCTCCTCTCGACTTCCATCTGCAACTCCGCGTCCCTTATCGCCACAGCCTTTGCCGCCTCCACCTCAGCCACCTGTGCCTGCCTCGCCCACTCCGCCTTCTTGGTAGCAAGCTTCGAGTTGGCCTCGGCCACCTCTGCCTCCCTCATGTTCTCAAACACCTTGACCTCCGTCCTCACCTTGATCTCCTCCTTCTTCCCTTCTCCCTCCCTCTGCGTAGAGTACACCTTGGTCTCGGCATCAATCTTGGCCGCGTTCTGCAGCGTCAGCCCTTGCCTCTTCTTCGCCCCGACCTCGCCCTTCATCTTCGCCTCCGACACGTCAACCTTCGCCTGGTTCGCCGCCTCCTGCTGCGTCTTCTGGCCCAGGAAGGAGAAGTACTCGTGCCCCGTCACGTCGACCAGCTGCTTCACATTGGCGTTGTAGATGAGGAGCCCAAACTGATTGAGCTCCAGCTGCACCTTCTCGAACACCTCGTGCTTGAAGGTCTTGGTTCCCTGGAAGATCTCCTCCATGGTCATGGAGGCGGCCAGGACGCGAGTCTCTCCCTCGATGACCCCCTTAACGAGCTCGTTGACGTGGTTGGACTGCTTGTCGTGCGGGGAGATGAGCTTGGCGTACTTCATCAGGCTTTCCTGGTCGTCGACCCGGGGGCCGATGGTGAAGACGGCGGGGAGGATGAAAGGGAGCTTTTCGGCGCTCATGGCCTGCACCTCGAAGGTGTAGTTGACAGGAGAGACGTCGAAGACCGAGCACGACTGGCCTGGCAAGACCCAAGCCTTCTTCGCGAGCTTGACGTCCGGGATTAGCCATCCAGTGATCACCAACAACTCCGAGGCCTTGGCTACTCTGTAACCCATGATATACTCTTACTTAGTACAAGAGACTAATTAAGATTTCTTTGCTTTGCTAGAGGAGAAAGAAAGAAAGCTATGTTGATTATCGCACATATACAAAGGATCAGGCCTATTTTTATACTTCTGTAAACCTAATCTTCTCAGCCAAGCAACCTAATTAAGATATAGTCTGATTTTATTTTATTATTATATATTTAGATATGACATAATAGTCTGATTTGATCTTATTATGATATATTTAGGTATGTTTGCTATCACTTTTGTTTGATCTATTCATATCACGAAAAGATAATCCACACCCACTTCTCGATAGGGGTGAGCAATGATTCGGTTCGATTCAAATTGAACCGAATATATAAAAATCGAAATAACCGAATATATATAAAAGTTGTTTTGATTATAAAAACCGAAAAAAATGAAATGTAACCGCATGCACATTACAATATACAATATAATAACACATGGCAATGCACAGCATATGTCAACACAGGTTAAAGTCGTCCTAAGGATAACCATAAAATCTTTAATGAAATAGGCTAAGTTTGAAAAACAAAATTAAATAGAAAAAACTTTCGCCAGAGACCAATTTTCGACAGGCGGAAATAAAGTTTACTAATTTTATTTGGTTTGGTTTAATTTGATTTGTTTTAATTCTAGTTTGGTTTAATTTTATCTTTTAATTTGTTTCTTTTCTTCTTCTTTTTACTTTTGTTTGATCTATTCATATCACGAAAAGATAATTTGTTATTATCAATACAAAAAATATATTTAATTTTAAAAAATAAAGTTTATTATATATTCATAAATAAATTTAAAATATATATTATATAGATAACAAATAATAATTTTATTATCATACAAATTGTGATATCTATTAGTTTTTCGGATACTAACCACTCACGTGCAATATACCATAATTATATTTGATACCTTAATTTAAAATAGTTGATACCGTAATTTTCTGATATAATTATGGTATCAAATATTTAAAATAGTTGATACCATAATTATTTATTTATTTACGTATATTTTTATTATTTATTATTTTTGTGCTTCGCTTCGTTGGGACGCGTGTCTTACGTCCGGACGATATGAACCATTTGTGCGTCGAGTACGTCTTGTGCCTTTGACTACATTAGTGTCATGATCTGAAATTGAAAAAAACGATCGGATTTAGCTTAATCTTGTTAAAAAAAATCAGAACATATCCAGTTTAGGACAACAATAATCATGCATAGTGTAAGTATCTATAATTTATGATAAACTGATTGGATATTCAATGAGTTCTCATTTTAATAATTAATCCACACCCACTTCTGGATAGGGGTGAGCAATGGTTCGGTTCGATTCAAATTGAACCGAATATATAAAAACCGAAATAACCGTAAATCGTAGTTCTCAAAGCTAAAAATCGAACAGTTTCTATAAAAAAATTGAGCATGACCGAACCGAATTAACGGTTCGATTTTCGGTCGGTTGGTTTCATGGGCTAATGGGTCGGACCTTCAAATTTTTTAGCAAATGGACCTATTTAAATAACAAATCTTAAAAAAAATGACATTGTTGTATTTATAAATTATTAAAATACATAGTGTAAAAAAATATTAGTATATATAAATTGAGGGTAGAGAGAGAGAGAGAGTGCTTAGAGAAACACCGACAGAGAATAGGAGGATAGAGTGCGCTCAGTTAGAGACAAAAAAAAATATTAATATTTATAGATTGAGGGTAGTTTAATAAATTTTTAAATATAATCGATTTTCGGTACGTTTCGGTTACTCGGATGAAGAACCTAAAATTGAACTGTTATTTCAAAAATTTAAAATTTCAAACCGAAAATCGAACCGATAACCGAAAAACTGAACCATTTGTCATATTTTGATTTGATTCGATTTTCAACTGTTGTATGCTCACCCCTACTCTTGGATACGGACTTACACTTGCCAATTTACAACGTGATAAACCCTACAACTTCACAATTGATCTTCCATGTGATTGGGTGTTGTCGGTGTGCAAACAAACTGATAAAGATATTTAGTACCAGTTAATCTTTAATTCCTTACTTTCCCAAGGATAACTTGTACCCGGTTATAAGTTGCATCATTTGGTTGATCATTCTTGGGAAGATTGTTATGTTACTAGTAACACAATCCTATTTGATTTTATGTACTTGTAACAACATTAAGTTAAGTAAACACAACCCTATCTGGGATCGAGGTCATATGTAACTTAAATATGCACTCCAACTTGTGCTTGAGGTGGTGTGTACAAGAATCAAAATCCTATTTGGGCTCGAGGCTAATTATTTGGTATTCCTAACCTAGTTAACAATCGACAATCGCAATTATAGATACCAAGTATCCCTTATGTAGCCTAAGCACGTGTCACGTATCCTGGCTCTCGTCATATTATATGAGCGGGTCATGACATACAAGCTTTATGTTGAGCGTAAAAGATATTTCCGTCAAATGAGGAAAAGGCCCGAGCCATTAGGGTGTAGCCCACACTGCGAATGTTCCTAAAGTAGGAAGCTTCCACGGCCATGCTATTTTATACATGCATTTCATCCGAGGATTCATGGGTGTTATGGCACTCATCACAAAATGCACAAAGAACGAGAACTCTTTCTGTGCCCTTCCAAACACAGAAAAATGTTCATACGGACTGTCAGATCGTCGATCCACCTTATCTCGTGGCTATACATAGTTTTCTATACCTTCGCGCATGCAAGTCCTATTACAATTATATCAAACCCGAACGTCCACCACGACCTTTGAGCAACTCCTTGCACGAGCCACTCCACTTTGTTGCTTCTACTTTTTCGTAGTTCATGATATGCTTCTCTGCATTCATGTTCAGCCTAGTAATATGGTCCACTTCCCTCTGCAGAAGTTGTAAGCCCCCTGAATTTTCGAAATTTATTTTTGAATTTTCTAAATGAATTATTATCGATAATTCATTTTTATTTGATTAATTTTTTTATCATTAAATGCTCTTTACCGTGATTTTGATTTCTAGAGCATCAGGGATGCCAGTCTCTAGAAACTTTCTTCTTGAAGTTTGTAGTAGACGAGATTATCTCCAATTTGATATATCATGTCCCACTTAAACTCGTTTCCTTGTGCTCTTTTTGCATCGTGCAACTTCGGGTCAATTTAGACCATTTGATCGATTAAATAATTATTAATAGATTTTCTACTTTTATCTTTGATCATCGTTTGCACGTTACCGTGACTTTTAATTTAGGAGTACAAGACTAGTCATTTTCTCCAAATCAACTTCTCATACATGATCTACTCGAGACACCCTACACACATGACCTTCGTGTCCCACTCAGACACCCCATTTTGTGCTTCATTTGCTTCGCACAACTTTCGGGTCAATTTAGGCCAATTAATTATCTACCGTAAAATCTGATTTAATTTTCAATTAAATTTCGGGACCCGACATCAATCCAACCTGTCAACCCAAACTATGGACCTGGCCCACATGAAGCCTACTACCCACATGACGCTTGTGTCCCATTTATTTGAGTCTCCACATGTTACTTATTTACCCATGATCATAAATACCTATTTAAATTCAATTATTACACCATGTCCGATTTTGACCCGACCCGGCTCAACCGAACCCAAACCCAACATCCATGTTGTCCTCTCATGACTACCCAAATATTCCACACAATTTTTCTATTTTTCCCTATTTAAAATTTGTCTTTCTTTTTCAATAAATATCTCTCTTTCTAATATGTATATATGTATATATACATATATACAAATATCTAACTCTCTTTCTCCTTACACAAACACCTCACCCCCTCTCTCCACCAGCACATACCCTCCCTCTCAACAGACCTCTCTCTCTCTCTTAACTTTCTCTTTCTCCTTTTCTATAATATCTCTCTCTCTCTCTCTCTTTAAAATGTAACTCTCTCTCTCTCTCCCTCACCACCCTCACCATCATCCTCTTCTTCTTCACAGCCACTCCTTCCCTTCACCACCACCATCACCATTATTCACCACCATCACCATTATTCACCACCACCACACCATCACCTCCGTCGCCGCGGCCACCACCGCCAGGCAGCTGTGCGCCGCGCCGCTCGTCGTACCCCCGCGCGTAGCGAACAGCAGCAGTAGCAGCATGCAGCAGCAGTAGCAGCATGCAGCAGCAGCTGCAACGCGAGCAGCAGCACTAGCTGCGTGTGCAGCAACAGCCATGGCCGGCGGCCGTGCACCGCCGTGCGCCGCCGCTTGGCCGGCCACCCCTCGATCGGTGAAGCTCCGGCGAACTCTCCCATGGCCAGCGCCTCCTTCCCCGACGTGCCACATATCCGATTCGTGCGTTTGGCACGAGATCCGTCGTGACGCGCGAGTTTTGAACTCGAAAAGTGTGCTTCGTCGCAGCGACTTTGTGAACATTTTTCGAGAAATTCGACAGTTGGATCAGCAAACTCTTTGCTCCGTCACAATCTCGGTATATACCCATTCATCCCTCTCAAATTTTATCCGTTAATTTCGTCGTTTGCTAGATCAAAACGGCCACAAAGTTGACGCTTTAAATTGTGTTAATTTTGGACAATTTTGTGGAGCCAACTCCGTCGGTTCGTATCTCCTCCATCGCAGCTCCGTCTGGCGTGCCACCAGTTCCTATGCGTAGCTGGTGTAACCCTCTTCATGTTTCATAAGTTTCATTGTTTTGTGAGCACGTTTAATTGGTTGAATTCGACGCCAAAGTTGGCCGTCCGAATTCCTAATTTCTAAGTTGTAAAATTCTATTTTTGAAACCAGGACTCCGGATTCAATTTATGACACCACCAGTAGACTCGTGGCATCGTTATGGCACATTTTCATATAAAGTTTTCTTAGTTTGGAGGACGTGGGCCCTGGCACGCATTTCGGTGCAATGTGGGCCCCACGGTCCGGGTCAATATAACTTTTTGAGATCGGCTCATCGGAATCCAATTCTGGATATATTGTTGAGTTCGTATCGTCATTCTGGACTCGTTGACAGATAATTTGCTGAGTTTTATGGACATTGGCTCCGACACGCATTTCCGTACAAATTAGATTCCAATATCCGGGTCAACGGGCATTTTGAGATTGGCTCATCGGAATCCAATTCCGGATATACCGTTGAGCTCGTATCGTTATTCTGTATTCGTGGACATATATTTTGCTAGTTTTTGAGGACTTTTTTTTGGCACATTTTTCGGTACAAAGTGGGTCCAACACGGACATCATTTTGACCCGAAATTATCTTTTTGCCCCTGTGTCCAAATTGGACTTATGGATAGGCTATCCTAGCTAATTTGACCATTTTGGACACGTTGGTGATGGTTGTTTCACCATCCGACAACATCTGTAGGTTTTCACCATATTATTATAATCTTTCTCCTTTTGTTGTATTTTAAGATCCATCGATTCCAGTGATTTCACAATCACTGAAATTTGAATGTGTTGATCCTGTAGATGTTTATAGAGACTAGCCTTGACCCTGTTTGACCATGATTGACTGCTTTGACTGAACGTCGAAGTAGAGTCAACATTTGACTTAGTTTAACCTAGAGTTGACCAGAGTTGACTAGAGTTGACAACTTGACTAAAAGTTAACCATTGACCCAGTTTGACCTAGTTTGACTTGGTTTGACTTTCTGTGACCTAGTTTGACCTAGTATAACTCAGTGTGACCTAGTTTGACTTAGTGGACTGAGATTGACCTAGATTACATAGCTTATACTATATAATCATGCCTAACACTGTTGAACCCTAATTAGCTTATATATATCTCATCTTTAGGTCTGAGATTTCACTCTGAGCCAGATTATACAGTTGACATATTTCTACCAGATCTCAGGCGAGTACATTCTCTGATAATATTTCTGTTTTATGATATCGTCTATGTTTCTTGTATTTAGTGTAGATATCCTTGTTCTCTTGACACATTGTTCACACGGATTGGTATTTCTCCGGATCCCGTCATGAGGTATTATTCCTTGTATTCTTTGGTATATCTTGTGCAAGTCTTTATTGTTACTTGTGCAATGTATAGACACGATTCCTGCGAAGGCTAGCTACCCTCTCAGAGAATCGCGTGTCATGATGTGTCATGGTTGGATCCACTATACTAGTCGGAGACGGGGAGTATTAGTGTAGATGTGTGGTCATTATCCACCTTGTTTATTCTTGTAGACCTTGTTTAATAGCCAATCCTACACTCCTATGATTGGCCGGATCATTAGACCTTGTGCAGACCCAAATCGGCCACATGTTGAAACTAGTACACACACACACTTAGATAGATGATTATTGATTCTTGTACATGCCACGATCAGTTTTACTTGCCTTGTTCTAGCTCTAGATTTACAGCTTACCTTGCCATGATACTCACATGTACATTTCGTGATTCCTTGTATATTCTCTCTATTTACTGCTACATTTTCTATAACGTCTAACTAGAATTGTTATTTGAGTTTTGTGCTCGTTCCATCCTGACTGGATATGTTGACAATATTTTAGGAGTAGTTGTGCCCTCAGTATTGGACTACAGGATGTTGCTAGTTGGGGTGGTTCTCGGTATTCTTTACCGTGAGTTGTCTCTCAGGAGTTCTAGGTCTGGTAGTTATTTAGTTTTGTTATTGTTTTCCTCTGTTTCATTCTTGTCTCATATGATCATTGTAGATTCTAATTATTCTAGTGATATTGTTATTATTCTTGTCTTATCTTCCTTAGTTTTTGTGATGTGATACGAGTACCTTTATAGTTATGGATCTTTAGATGTTGTAGTTAGTATCGGGTACTTGACAGCGCTCTACTGTCGATACTGCGGTATAGGCTGGGCGTGGCCCACGTATTCGTACCGTATATCCGGGTGCGAGTCGTGACACATTTTTGTGGTGGCTTATGCAGGTCAGTCTTTGCAATTAATGTGAAGTCGTGGTAGTGCTTGAGCTTATCTGTACTATTGCGAGCCTGTCCTAGGATTAAGGTTGAGTCATAGAATATTTTAGGATTTTGGTACTCAGTCACATATTAGGAGCTCTTTGTAGATTCCAGGGATGACCCCCGGGAATCTTATTTCGAATGTTTTCCGAATCTATTCTCATTCGTTTCTATCCGTCCTGATTTCTGAGATATCGGTCCGTATCAAACTTTATTCTTTCTTGGGATGAGGTATGGATCCCAGATGGAAGGTATAAGTTGAACTTATATATCCTCTAGGTTGAGAATCAAATATGATTTGCCAATCTTATATCAAGGTTGAGATTATTTTAGATTATATTCCAAAACTTATAATCTTGACCTAGATAGTACCTTTGGGACTTCTCCTGAGAACTTTTCCTAAATTCTGTCTCGGAATCTGTTTCCGCTAGTTTTCATTACTTATCCTTGATTCGTTATTGAATTTTAAATCTTGATGTTCGTTCGTTGTTGACTTCAATTTTGATTTTGTTGAGATCATTTTTATGGATTGAGTTAAGATATCCTGATAAGCATATTTGATGAGGACGATGAGAACGGTAAGTGTCTACTTTATTCATGGAGTTTAGAATTTATCGCAGTCATACTAGCTAGCACGACAGGGACATGGAGCCTGATTTTGGATATACTATCCTAGTTATGAAATTTAGATTTTCTTGCAGCTATACCGGTTGGCGTGGTAAGAAATCTAGATGACATAATTATAGGATGCATACCATAGTTATGGACTCCATCGTTATTGCAGCTATGCTTACTGGCGTGGCAAAAATTCTGGTAACATGATTCTGGATAGACGTGTATGGTTATCAGGTCATACCTTTAATTGATTCACTTCTTTTAACCTATTGATCAAGGACGATTCCTACCATTATTTCTTGTTTTGTCATTCCTCTTCTCCTCGTATGATGATTTCCTCATCTTGTCATTACTTCATCCATCCTGATTAATTATGTCTTGATTACACCAATCACCTGTCTTTTATCCATTCTTGTCAACTACACTGTGAAGTCATTTAAAATTCTTGTTCTTTCCACCTTGGAAAGGTTAAGGAAGTATCGTAAATCATTTCGTTCGGAAGGCGGATTTATTATCAAGTGGTATCTTAGTAGGAATATGAGATGTTAGATCTAGCGTAGAATTTTGAGATAGAAGTATGATTGAGGTTGGAACTGAAACCAAGGGGTCGATATAATCAATTTAGAAATGAGTTACTAGGGTATTTCGAGGATGAATTACTTGGGAAGCAAGTTCAAGGATTTCAAATGAGAAGGACAATACACTACAACAAATAGGACCTATAATAGCAGTTTTTCTATAGCATTCAAGTGTCCCCGCTATAGAATGTTATCAATAATAACGTTTTTTTTGTAATGCTATAAAAATATCTATCTGTAGCGTTTCCTGAATGCTGTAGAATCACTACAATTTTTTTTTCAAAATATGGACCGATCCAGCGACCAAACAGGCTGGCTATTCAGCTATATTTTATTGTGAACAGACTTATTTCCTTTCCCTATTTTCGTCGGTACGCCAAGCCCAAACACAAATAAATAGTATAACCTAGGTTTCTTTTCCTAACCCAGGAAAATGAGCGCCCAAATTTCTTTTTCCTTTTCGTTTTCCCGCAAAATTTTTGCCTCCATCCATTATAGATCCAGGTTCTCACTTCTCGCAGGAAAAAAAATATCTCACTGCTCTCGTCTCTCTCGCTGCTCTCGTTTTCCCTCGATCCAAGTTCTCTCTCTCTCTCTCGCTTCTCTTTCTCTACCACAAGTTTTCTCTCTCTCCCAAGCTTCTCTTTCTCTCTCGTAGGTCAATTTTTCTCCCTTTAGGGTTTTCCCTTTTTTAGGGTCGATCTAGTTTTTAGGTCATATATATTTATTCTCGATTTTGCACCGCCTTTCCCCAATTTCAGGAACACCACCAAGACCGACGGTTGCACCGCCTTTCCTAGAGAGACACAGACGCGATGGGTGCCACTCGACTCTGGGTATAATTTTCTCTTTTTCACCAATTTTCCATAATAAATTTGATTTTAATTTGAGATAAGAGTTGGATTAGTTTGATTTTTAATGATATTAGTTTCAGTTTGATTTTAATTTGTTAATCTTCCTTAGCCCTAGTACAGACCATAGACCATGAAATTTTACCTTTATCTCTTTGGTACTCAGTATTAGAGATTTACTCTACTTTTGCAATGAATTTATGTTCATTATGCTTACCGAAGACTTTGTATTGGAAACTCGGGTTAGCTCTTTTGTCAAAATAAAAGTTGTTGAGAACTGATTTTTGTCATACAAGTAAGCATAATTGTTGCATGATGAAAGAAAGGCGCAAGATTAGTTATGTCTTTGTCTGCATGATGAAAGAAAGGCGCAAGATTAGTTGCAAATTTTTTGGGTCGATATCTAAATATTACACAACATATTATGCTGATATATTTTGTTGTTGTCTGTATTGAATATTGGAATTTCTGCTGCCTGTATCATGTTAGTATGGCCTATCATGCCAGTTTGACGAATTGGAACTAAACCGTTAGTTTGTCTCATGCCTTGTGTTTGCTTGTTATAATTTGCCCCCTGCTTTTTGGGGATATTATTATATGAAAAGTTATTAGACTTATATCTGAGCATGGTAATAGAATTCTTGGTTTCAAGAAATTAAGTAGATAATTTTTACTGATCTTTTGTCTGGAATTACGCAATTGTTGGCTTGAAACTTCTATGGAATAAATTAATTATCACCATTGAATTGGTGTTTCATGTTAGTTCATAACAATTGCAGTTAGAACAACTTTTTGCATTAGAATTATCTTAGGCATGAGCCTGTTATTGGAAAACATTTAATGCAATGCCTTAACAAGCAACAGCCAGACAAGGTTTTAAGTTGTTCAAATCTATGTAGCGAGGGATAGTTGAGAAATACAATTCAATTGCCAGTTTGTGGTGAAAGTCCATTTCATTTTTGGGCCTTTACTTGTATAGCTTTGTCTCATATTATTAAAAGTTGTGTTACAATTGTTGCAGTTTTCTATGAAATAAACGAATTATCACCATTGCACGGGTTTACTGGTCTTGTTCTTGAACATAAAACTCAGTTAAATAGTAGAATATTTTCACGACAAGTTTGATAATCATGAAAAGATTGACATATGTGCAGTTTATTCCTAATTAGCATTTGATTGTTTGGTTTTAATTGGAGGTTCCTAATTAGTCAGGACATTTACGATTACCTCTAACTGATTTCTAGTCACAACATTTGTTGGAAATAATTAGAATTATGACTACAACCTCTTTTTGATTCAGGACGTTTTGATGGATTAGAAAGGTTGTGGATTCTCTGAACATTTTCACTGCTAGTTCAAAGGAACTTGGCTTGGGACCCTAAAACTATTCTAGTGATGCTCATGTCAAAAGTGCAATACTTATCAAACAAGCATCATTGCAGACCTAAAGTGAAAATATGATTCCTTTTGTCTCAATTTCTAGTTATAACGGTTCCTAATTTTCTCGCAAAAATATCATCTATTGCTTTGATAAAATGCTCCTGCTAGGTTAGTTGCTTTGGTTTTCATAGTGAAAGTAGTAAATGTGGTTGTTCATGAATTGTATTAGAGGCTAACACTGGCTTTTTGTTTCAATTTTTCCTGGAAAAAATTCAACCAATCTTGTCTTCTATTTAAATTTATAGTTGATATTACGAGTGTAACATTTGTTAATGCGGACTTGAGGAAATGTATAATTGTTGGTACTGTCCAAATCCAAAAAGTCTTCTAATTGCTTATAATTGAGCTCATAGTCTCATGATGCTTTATTTATTGATAAAGGTGAATGTCCTTTCTTCTAGAACAATCCATATGTTAAAAGATTTTGCATTTTGCTAGCTCATTGTTGATTATTTCCACTTCTTGCTCATTTGATATTACTGGTGGAATGCTTTGATGCATTTTAGCTATTTTATAGTGTTACCTTATACATGATGAGTCCTTCCCAAAATATTCCAGTTGTTTCTATTGTGTATCTAAACATAAATTAAATGCCATCAATAACAGTACTATGCAAATTTCTTTTTTGTTTATGCTCATGAATATTTGCTTACTTGTTTGTTTCTTATGATGATTACTTTAACGAGTTATGTAAACTAATACATTGGGTCTTCTATATTTTACCGTCCCCGCACTTCTATAAATATATGTTTTATTTTTGCTAATAGTTTTTGAGGTAAGATAATATATCATTTTCTTTATTCCTTTTTTGGCCTTGTTTTCTTCTCTTTTTAAGAGCCTGTGGTTATTGTTTTGTTATGGACTTCAAGAAGTTGCACTTTAATAAGGATGGATCAGCCATCAAGAAGTTGCAGGTAGGTGTTTGTTTCTCTGTTTCTCCCACTTCCTTCTTTCTTTTCCAGTGCAATCATTCTCATGTTGATAATGCCGATCATTTCTTATTTATTTGTTTTATCCCTTGTTATTTCAGACTGGTGTCAACAAGCTCGCAGATGTTGTTGGGGTTACACTTGGTCCAAAAGACAGGAACGTTGTTCTAGAGAGCAAGTATGGTTCCCCAAAGATTGTCAATGACGGTGTTACAGTGGCAAAAGAGGTATGCTAGCAGCTTCATGTGATATTAATAATGCTTTTTCTTGTTGTCTTCTTGTAGTAAGTCGTCCCATACACACAACAACTTGCATTATTGATATATGAAACTGTTGTATTCCATATATCGCATTTATTTATTTGTAGGTGATACTTTTTCTAGGCTAAATCAATTATAAGGTTGTAATAATGGTTAATTTATTTGTGGTTTCCTCCTAATTTTCAACATACATGGTGGTTCACTAGAGTTGCAAGACTAAGATTCCGGTCAGAGCAGATATAAGTACTAGGCTACTAGCACTCGATTATTATTATTATTTCTACAAGAATGGATTCTGAATATGGACATTAATTGGATATCAAATGGCTGTGATTTGGAATATTTCTAACTTTCAAAATAGTACAAAGCTGATTGTTTTGATTTTCGATATGGCTGTAATTTGAAATATTTTTGAAAGTGGTTAAAAATCTCAGAAATAAAAAAACATTTTCTGAATAGCTGGTTATAGCGAAAAATTTCATTAGTAATATGTCAATGATTGAAAATCATCTCAAGCAATTTTGCAATTAATTCAACTAAATTAGTATCTACAAGGGACAAACTTCATGTTTGCTAACACCGAAATGTTTTATCTACATATACCTTAAAGTATATGACCTGACTCCTGTTAGTTCTCTAAAAATTGATTATAAATGTGATTTTGTTGCTACTTGAAAGTAACCTCAGTATTTGCGTAAATTTTCATGTATCTATGGGCAAGATGGTGATTCAACTGATCCCCGTATCTTTGGACAGTTAAAATTACTATGGTACATTTACTGTCTATAAACTGTGATATCTCATTCATTTCTCCAATTTAGTGAATGCAAATGATGCTCATACTCTTACTTATAGGTGGAGTTAGCGGATCCTGTCGAAAATATTGGTGCGAAGTTGGTAAGGCAGGCTGCTTCAAAGACAAATGACTTGGCTGGTGATGGCACTACAACTTCTATTGTTCTTGCTCAAGGTCTGATTACTGAAGGAGTCAAGGTGTGTTCCCATAACATAATTTTTAAAGGCTATTTTTGACAAACAACTGATACTTGGCTATCTAATGTTTGTCTATGTTGTCTAGGTGGTTGCAGCAGGTGCTAATCCTGTTCAATTAACTCGCGGTATAGAAAGAACAATCAAATCCTTAGTTTCTGAGCTCCGGCTAATGTCAAAAGAGGTATTTATTAAGAAAAGAAACTTGAATTATTTGTCTTCTAAATCTAACCTACATAAGAACCTACCCTTACTACATGTATGCATAAACTACTCAACACACACAGGAAAACCCCCCTTGCACACACATGCCTTCAGAACATTCTATCCCATGACACTCACACATATGGACCTACATATTACCACATACTCTTGAACACAGGAGACAGGACTGCTAACAGGTTTTACCTCTACCTGCAGATATCTACCTGTAGTCTGTTATGATACAGATGCTAAGCTACCCTGCCGTGCAGTGCACACTCATCAATTTTCTGTCTGCACACAGGTTTTACTAGTCTGCTAATGCTAGAGAGAACATATGTGCAAGAACACTACCTAACCTCAGTGCTGCAGCCCTTCAGTTTTCCTTCTGCAGTCACACTACTATTGATACACTAGGATACTGATACCTTCTTAGGAACCCCCACTGCTGCTGTTCACATATCCATTCCCCCTGCCTCACTACACATATATACACCTACTGATACCTTCGTAGGAACCCCCACTGCTTCCTTAATCTGAGCTATAAAAGTCAAGTTAGAAACTCTTATATATAAGTTATTGACTAGTTATAAAAGGGTGAGGAAATTAAAACTAGCTTCAATCCATGGCAAAATATAAGTACTCTGAACGCAATTTTGTTTCTTCAAATTTGCTAGAATCGAATACTTTGATCTAAGTGATACTCCTGGTTCACACATAATTGGTATCGAGTGAACATATATAAGTTTTTATTTGATGTAACATCTGGATTTGTGCTTAACTGAAATACTTTCTGTATATATTAAGGTTCAAAATGGCTCTTCACAATTCACTTTTTATATATACGATTAAAATTAGTTTGTGTACGTATAAATTGCAATTATTAGTTAATGTATATTCCAGTCTATTTATAGACCATCTGCCTCATTAAGGCTATTTCAAATGACATAAAGTCATTATAATGTCTGCTCCGCAGAGTGAGCCGACTATGCGGCTAAAGATTTCGCGATGTTCCACAGACTTCAACTCCATGGAACGCTGTCAAAATCTAAGTTCATTTCATGGTGTATGAAATCTAAGTACTCTATTATAAAAACTGCTAGGTATCTGCTAGATATCTCTTAGTTCATTTCATGGTGTCAAATATTTCTATCTTATTTTTTATATCATAATGTATTTTTTTCTCAATTTTGTGTAGGTTGGCGTATATGTTTTTGATGGTTGTGGATAGCTGCTAGAAGGAAAGAGGCGATCGAGCTGTTTTTTGGCCTACAGATATTTGTAAATGGAATGGTTTATTTTGGACTACAGATACTTTGTAAATGGAATGGTTTATTTTGGCGTACAACTACTTTTTCTACATCTTGAATGTTTTAGTGACTACTACTTTTTGTACATCTTGAATGTTCTAATGAAACATTTCATATTTTGGCAAATCTTTACTATATCTTGATTGATCGAAATGCAAGTTGCGATTGAAATTATTTGCGATTATTGTTATTTATATGTGATACAAAACAGGTTGTGAAATATGAAATCCTGTAGCAGATATGAAATAATATGAAATTCTGTAGCAGATATGAAATAATATAAAATTCTGTAGCAGGTTTATTGCACTCAAAGCGTCTAAATTGCTGCTACCACGATAGCATATGATGAACGCTATAATAAATCAAACCATTCATCAAACGCTATAAATCATCCACAGCATTCACAAACGCTATAAATAATCCACAGCATTCATAAACGCTATAAATAATCCACAGCACTCACAAACGCTATAAACTATCTACAGCGTTCTAGAATGCTATAAAGTATTTACAGCATTCATAAACGCTATAAACCATCAACAGCATACACGAACGCTATAAACCTTCCACAGCATTCATGAACGCTATAATGTTATAGCGTTCACATGTCTGGACATACTATAGCGTGGGCGATCATAGCAGACAGAATATGCTATAGAAGACTTTCTATAGCGTTCTGCGCAGGCTATTGTAGGCCATATTTGTTGTAGTGATAGGATGTACATTAATGGTATGGAAATTTATATTTCGTAGATATAGTTTAGAACCTGACAAGGATATCCGAGATTGAAACATTTTCAAATTTGGACAATTTTAGGTTATTGATTCTCGAGCTATTTCACACAGAGGTTATGATGGAAGTTTGGAATTTAATAATGGAGAATATATTTTAATTATGTGTGGTGAAGGTAAGAAACTGGACAAGGCATTGGTAAGAGGATAGAGAACACAAGGATTTTGAGTCAAAAAAGAAAAAGAAGAGATTTTGTGAATATAATTTATTAATTGAGATGGTTGATAATTGAAAGTGTATGATGAAGAAAATATGAAGGTTGATTTGGTAATGGAAGAATAAGTTTTATAAAGCCTAGTGGTATTAGATTGAATAACACAATGAGCATAATTTTAATAAGTTCAAGGATTTTACGAACTTGAATTAGAGGTTTCGGATCAATTTAGAACAATGTGGAAGAATTCGGATTTAAGGATGATTAAGTGGATAGTGTGGAGTTCTAGTGAAGAGTGTACTTCTTGATTAGGGTTTTGAAAATTAGGATCTGGCCTATGATATCATGACAAGGTCCAATCTTCATGACGGAAGGGAAATTCTGGTTGTAGTTGTATAAGATTGATTTTTATATTTGGACTTGTGAGATTAAAGGTGTGATTGGCCAATGATGACCAGATAAACTTGGTAGTATCAGAGAGAGATGATTAACTTGGCTTCCCGATGAAACCTTGTCTTTTGATTTTCTACCAAAGAAGAATTGGACTTATTCCATATCTCTGAATCATCCTTTGAGTTTTCAATATCGTTAAATCATAATTTTCTTGATCGCGACCGAACGACTTTGGTCATCTCTTCTATCGTACCCGTATCCTGGATCATATTATCGATGTTTTGACCTTACTCTGACTTGTGCGTAATCGAACGATTCTTGATTTTTTTAGTCGCGGCTTCGGGCTTACTTACAAAGCTGTGACTATAAATCTCAACCATGCCAAACCTTGTTTTGGTCATGGTTAGCTTTTCATCTTGATCGGGCCTGTACGACTTTTAGGTTGATTTCCATCAACCTAAGTCCTACAGATCACCCCGTACTTGAACTTCATTTATATCTTCGATTCTCCTAATCGTCTCTAAAATCGTGCCCCAATGACTTGACTTATTTCTGAAATCATGCACCTATAATTTTGTTCATATCATGATTCTATCGTGCCAAATCTCTCATCGTGCCTGAACAATTTTGAATCGATTATCTTGATCGTGTAAAACTCGTCATTCTTGGATCGTGCCTAAAATATCGCTTAAATCTTCTATCATGTTTTAACCCCACTACCAACCTTTAATTTCGAGGACGAAATTTTTATAAGGTGGGTAGGATGTAAGCCCCCTGAATTTTTGGAATTTATTTTTGAATTTTCTAAATGAATTATTATCGACAATTTATTTTTATTTGATTAATTTTTTATCATTAAATGCTCTTTACCGTGATTTTGATTTCTAGAGCATCAGGGATGCCAGTCTCTGGAAACTTTCTTCTTGAAGTTTGTAGTAGACGAGATTATCTCCAATTTGATATATCATGTTCCACTTAAACTCGTTCCCTTGTGCTCTTTTTGCATCGCGCAACTTCGGGTCAATTTAGACCATTTGATCGATTAAATAATTATTAATAGATTTTTCACTTTTATCTTTGATCATCGTTTGTACGTTACCGTGACTTTTAATTTAGGAGTACAAGACTAGTCGTTTTCTCTAAATCAACTTCTCATACATGATCTACTCGAGACACCCTACACACATGACCTTCGTGTCCCACTCAGACATCCTATTTTGTGCTTCATTTGCTTCGCACAACTTTCGGGTCAATTTAGGCCAATTAATTATCTACCGTAAAACCTGATTTAATTTTCAATTAAATTTCGGGACCCGACATCGATCCAACATGTCAACCCAAACTGTGGATCTGGCCCACATGACGCCTACTACCCACATGACGCTTGTGTCCCATTTAGTTGAGTCTTCACATGTTACTTATTTACCCATGATCATAAATACCTATTTAAATTCAATTATTGCACCATGTCCGATTTTGACCCGACCCGGCTTAACCGAACCCAAACCCAACCTCCATGTTGTCCTCTCATGACTACCCAAATATCCCACACAATTTCTCTCTTTTTTACTATTTAAAATATTTCTTTCTTTTTCTATATGTTACCTATTTAAATTTCTCTCTTTCTAACATGTATATATGTATATATACATATATACAAATATCTAACTCGCTTTCTCCTTACACAAACACCTCACCTCCTCTCTCCACCAGCACATACCCCCCTCAACCGACCTCTCCCTCTCTCTTAACTTTCTCTCTCTTCTTTTCTATAATATCTCTCTCTCTCTCTCTTTAAAATGTAACTCTCTCTCTCTCCCTCACCACCCTCACCATCATCCTCTTCTTCTTCACAGCCACTCCTTCCCTTCACCACCACCATCACCATTATTCACCACCATCACCATTATTCACCACCACCACACCATCACCTCCGCCGCCGCGACCACCACCGCCAGGCAGCCGTGCGCCGCGAGCAGCAGCAGTAGCAGCATGTAGCAGCAGCTGTAACGTGAGCAGCAGCAGTAGCTGCATGTGCAGCAACAGCCGCGGCCGGCGGTCGCACACCGCCGCGCGCCGCCGCATGGCCGACCACCCCTCGGTAGGCGAAGCTCCGGCGAACTCCCCCATGGCCAGTGCCTCCTTCCCCGACGTGCCACATACCTGATTCGTGCGTTTGGCACGAGATCCCGTCGTGACGCACGAGTTTTGAACTCGGAAAGTGCGCTTCGTCGCAGCAACATCGTGCACATTTTTCGGAAAATCCGACTGTTGGATCGGTGAACTCTTTGCTCTGTCACAATCTCGGTATATACCCCTTCATCCCTCTCAAATTTCATCCGTTAATTTCGTCATTTGCTAGATCAAAACCGGCCACAAAGTTGACGCTTTAAATTGTGTTAATTTTGGACAGTTTTGTGGAGCCAACTCCGTCGGTTCGTATCTCCTCCATCGCAGCTCCGTCTGGCGTGCCACCAGTTCTTGTGCGTAGCTGGTATAACCTTCTTTCTGTCCCATAAGTTTCATTTTTTTGTGAGCACGTTTGATTGGTTGAATTCGACGCCAAAGTTGGCCGTCCGAATTTCTAATTTTCAAGTTATAAAATTCCATTTTTGAAACCAGGACTCCGGATTCAATTTCTGATACCACCAGTAGACTCGTGGCGTCATTCTGGCACGTTTTCATATAAAGTTTGCTTATTTTGGAGGACGTGGGCCCTGGCACGCATTTCGGTGCAACGTGGGCCCCACGGTCCGGGTCAATATGACTTTTTGAGATCGGCTCATCGGAATCCAATTCTGGATATATCGTTGAGTTCGTATCGTCATTCTGGACTCGTTGACATATAATTTGCTGAGTTTTATGGACATTGGCTCCGACATGCATTTCCGTGCAAATCAGATTCCAATATCCAGGTCAACGGACCATTTTGAGATCGGTTTATCGGAATTCAATTTTGGATATACCGTTGAGTTCGTATCGTCATTCTGGATTCGTGGACATATATTTTGCTAGTTTTTGAGGACTTTTTTCCAGCACATTTTTCGGTATAAAGTGGGTCCGACACGGACATCATTTTGACCCGAAATTACCTTTTTGCCCCTGTGTCCAAATTGGACTTATGGATAGGCTATCCTAGCTAATTTGACTATTCTTGACACGTTGGTGATGGTTGTTTCACCATCCGACAATATCTGTAGGTTTTTACCATATTATTATAATCTTTCTCCTTTTGTTGTATTTTGAGATCCATCGATTCCAGTGATTTCACAATCACTGAAATTTGAATATATTGACCCTGTAGATGTTTATAGAGACTAGCCTTGACCCTGTTTGACCATGATTGACTGCTTTGACTGAACGTCGAAGTAGAGTCAACATTTGACTTAGTTTAACCTAGAGTTGACCAGAGTTGACTAGAGTTGACTAGTTGTCTAAAAGTCAACCATTGACCCAGTTTGACCTAGTTTGACTTGGTTTGACTTTCTGTGACCTAGTTTGACCTAGTGTGACTCAGTGTGACCTAGTTTGACTTAGTGGACTGAGATTGACCTAGATTACATAGCTTATACTATATAATCATGCCTAACACTGTTGAACCCTAATTAGCTTATATATATCTCATCTTTAGGTCTGAGATTTCACTCTGAGCCAGATTACACAGTTGACATATTTTCACCAGATCTCAGGCGAGTACATTCTCTGATAATATTTCTGTTTTATGATATCGTCTATGTTTCCTGTATTTAGTGTAGATATCCTTGTTCTCTTGACACATTGTTCACACGGATTAGTATTTCTCTGGATCCCGTCATGAGATGTTATTCCTTGTATTCTTTGGTATATCTTGTGCAAGTCTTTCTTGTTCCTTGTGCATTGTATAGACATGATTCCTCCGAAGGCTAGCTACCCTCTCAGAGAATCGCGTGTCATGATGTGTCATGGTTGGATCCACTATACTAGTCGGAGACGGGGAGTATTAGTGTAGATGTGTGGTCATTATCCACCTTGTTTATTCTTGTAGACCTTGTTTAATAGCCAATCCTACACTCCTATAATTGGCCGGATCATTAGACCTTGTGCAGACCCAAGCCGGCCACATGTTGAAACTAGTACACACACACTTAGATGGATGATTCTTGATTCTTGTACATGCCACGATCAGTTTTACTTGCCTTGTTCTAGCTCTAGATTTACAGCTTACCTTGCCATGATACTCACATGTACATTTCGTGATTCCTTGTATATTCTCTCTATTTACTGCTATATTTTCAATAACGTCTAACTAGAATTGTTATTTGAGTTTTGTGCTCATTCCATCCTGACTGGATATGTTGACAATATTTTAGGAGTAGTTGTGCCCTCAGTATTGGACTACAGGATGTTGCTAGCTGGGGTGGTTCTCGGTATTCTTCACCGTGAGTTGTCTCTCAGGAGTTATAGGTCTGGTAGTTATTTAGTTTTGTTATTGTTTTCCTCTGTTTCATTCTTGTCTCATATGATCATTGTAGATTCTAGTTATTCTAGTGATATTGTTATTATTCTTGTCTTATCTTCCTTAGTTTTTGTGATGTGATACGAGTACCTTTATAGTTATGGATCTTTAGATGTTGTAGTTAGTATCGGGTACTTGACAGCGCTCTACCGCCGATACTGCGGCGTAGGCTGGGTGTGGCCCACGTATTCGTACCGTATATCTGGGTGCGGATCGTGACAGAAGTCACTCATCGGGACGCCCCTTTGCAACACCTTTGGTCTCGTACGAAAGACCTTCCTTCTCTAATCCCTCCTTCATCTCGAGCACCTGTAGGTATGCTGTCTCCCTTTGGCTATGCTTCTTGAGTTGAATGGCGGAGATAGTTTCCCGTTTGATGGCTCGCCTCGTGCAACTTTCACCATACACGATAAGTCTTCCTCCATGAAGTTGACGACTTTCAAGTGTGGCATCGGAACTGCCTTTGCCGCGATAAGAAAATCTATGCCTAATATCATCTTGAAGTCATCCAACGACGTAGCGATAAAATTGGCAACACTCGACCAATTTTCTACCGCTATACGATCCCACTTGGCTACCCCTATACGTACGGAACGTGTATATGTGTGTGTGTGTGTGTGTGTGTGTGTGTGTGTGTGTGTGTGTGTGTGTGTGTTTCAGAAATATATATTAGTAATTCAGAATTTAAAATGAATATTTTTATACTATAAATATTATTTTATGTGTTTTAATAATACTATAGGATATATCGCCATATATGAAAACTAATAAGTTCATGTGTACATATATGTTGGTTGTATTAAATTTAATTATTTTTTAGAAATATATTTTTATTTATTTATTTCAGAATTTAAAGTAATTATTTTTAAATTATAGAATAGTATTTTGTCATGCTAGTATAATATTATATGACGATACTCCACTAGAAACTAGTTTGGTAGATTATGCCTAAGTAGAGACTATACATAAGAATTGGTTCAGACCTTACATAAGAATTCTATTTTAAGGCATATGGGCCCAATTTAATATTGGGCCTCATGGGCCAACTCTGATTTGGGTCACACCGCATTCCCAACAACAAGTAAGATAAAAAATTTCTCATAGTTAATGTCAAGTAGATGCCATGTAAAATAAAAATTCAATTTTAGAAATCAAAATCTTTCATTGGAGATAGCCTAAGGTAAGATAGAATTCAACACATATATAACTCGAAAATAATCATAAAATTTACTAGTATTATTATATTATTATTATAATATTAATTAATAATTTATTAGTATTATTATAATATTAATTAATAATCATATCCTATGTTTAGTATTTAATTAAAAAATTAGTTAGTTAGTTAATTTTGTTATAATCATATTAATAATTTATTAGTATTATTATAATATTAATTAATAATTTGTTAATAACTATTTTATTATAATCTTAATTAATAATATTTTAATCACAATTAGAATCATATTTTATAATAATTTAAGTAATAATTTACTAATCATAATAATATTAATTTATAATTACTATTTTTAAAATATTTAATTTATAGTTAATTAATCGTTAATTATTAATTATTAATCAATAATTATAATTTATAATTATTAATCGTTAATAAAAAAATTATCAATTGTTAATTATTAATTATTAATCGTTAATTATAATTTATATTTATTAATTATTAATCGTTGATTATTAATTATTAATCTTTAATTATTAATCGTTATTTATTCAAAAATTAACTAATCATTAATTATTAATTTTATAATTAATAATAACTAATCGTCAATTATTAATTACTAATCGTTAATTATTAATTTTATAAATAATAACTATAATTAATCATAATCAATTAATAGCTTAATTATTGATCATGACTATAATTTAATTATTAATCATAAATCCAAATCCTATGTTTGGTTGGAATTGGATTTGGAGTTTGATTTGAATCATGAAATCCATGGTTTGGATTTGGAGGATTTCCAAATCCAAATCCAAATAGTAAAATCCGGTTACCAAACAAGCCCTAATTAGAAAATCCGTCGTGCGTTCAAATCGGGACTAAATTCGAAGTAGAGATGGACTTGCGATAGCTTGGAACGTAGTGACGGATGACGACGTTGTCAACATTTATGATGAAGTTTATGCGCAGCCGCTGGTACCCGCTACCACCTACAGTGATTTGTGCGATGCATTTAGTTTTTGTAGTTATTGACATTGTATTTTGTTGTAGTGACATTGTAGTACTGTATGAATACTATTATTAGGATGTATTGTATGAATATTATTATTGTGATGTACGGTTTACTTTATGTATGTTATTTTGTGTTATTATTATGATTTTATGTTATTTTGATTCTGTGTCATAAATATTCATGTTCCTGTTATCATCTATAACAGGTTATGTATAGCATGTTTGTTTAAAATTGATATTTTTTACCAAGGCAGCGACAGACTAGCGACGGATTATCGACGAAATGACGATGGATCAACGACAAAAATTTGGAATATTCTGATTAGCGACGGATGACGACGAAAATATAACCAGCACTATTTGGATAAATTAATTTGTGTATCTAATACACAAACTAATCCTAATGTCGCCAAGTTCATTGCTAAATTCGTCGTTGACTAGGCAACGAATATATTAGTCGCTATTTTCATTGTTTTTCCGTCGAAATCATGTCATCTTAGAGACGAATTTCGGTCTGCAATATTCATGCGGACGATGGAATTTTTCTATCACTATTTCATTGCTATTTGTGTTTAACAACAAATTTCGGTCAGCTATTATTTTGGAGATGAAAATTTTCTATTGGTATGTCGTCGCTATTTGTGTTAGTGACGAAATCCTTCGATCAGTGACAATTTTTTTGTTGCTATGTTGATATTTTTTTGGTAGTTAATATAGTTTTTTTTGTTCGTGCATTTGCACGTACCTACTGTCTCTAATTTTAACCAGCCTAAATGTTGAGGAGATAGATTCAATACAGTCTCGATACAGTCTCGATAGTACAGTCTCGATAGTACAGCCTAAATGTTGAGGAGATAGATTCAATACAGTCAGACCAAGCTGATAAATTAGGTATAAATGTAGAATAAAACTACAGAAAATTTGTTGTAAAGTACTCAAGTTTATTTAAATTACGCTTAAGGTAACAAGTATCTAAAAATTATAAATAAAGATATTTTCCGCCAGACGGACTGGCGGAAATTGGACATGTCCAATTTCCTCCAGACCCTCTGGCAGAAATCAAACATTTGATTTTTTTTCCACGTACTTTGGTTTGGTTTAATAATGTAGTTGGTTTGTTTGGGTTTTTATTTTTATTGTTGTTTTGGTTTATGTGAAAAATATATCTACTTGCGTTTCTTTTTACATAATATTATATAGATAGAAATATATAATTTATTATCATGTGCAGAAAATATGATATTATCTATAGGAAATATATATATAACAAATAGATAATTTTATATATATAACAAAATATAATTTAAATATTTAAATTTAAATTTGTTATATATATATATATATATATATATATATATATATATATATATAACAAATTTAAATTTTAATATTTTAATTATATTTTTATAAGATTAGAAAGAAAACGCATATGCTTTTACTAAATAACATGTAGATAATTTGGATAATACTAACTTTCGATAACTCTGTGTATAGATAATGTGCATGATAACAAATAAATAATTGTATATATAACAAATATTGCATAGATAATTTTGTGTATAGATAATAATAAATTATCTATTAGTGATATCAAAAAATACAGTATGAATAAAAAAATAATTTTAAATTTTAAATTTGAAATCTAAATGTTATCAAAAGTTAGTTTGTTATCATCCAAATTATCTACATGTTATTTAGTAAAAGCACGTGCAATATTCATTTTCTTTCTAATCTTATCAAAATATAATTTAAATATTAAAATTTGAATTTGTTATATATAGAGAGAGAGAATTTTAACATTTATATTATATTTTGTTATATATATAAAATTATCTATTTGTTATATATATTTCCTATATATAATATCATATTTTTTGCACATGAAAATAAATTATATATTTTCTATCCATATAATATTATGTGAAAAGAAACACAAGTAGATATATTTTTCATATAAACCAAAAAAAAAAAAAAAAAAAAAAAAAAAAAAAAAAAAAAAAAACCAACTACATTATTAAACCAAACCAACTAAACCAAAGTACGTAAAAAAAAATCAAATGTTTGATTTCCGCCAGACGGTCTGGTGGAAATTGGACATGTCCAATTTCCGCCAGTTCTTCTGGCAGAAAATACCTTTATTTATAATTTTTAGATAGTTGTCACCCTAGATGTAATTTAAATAAACTTTAGTACTTTACAGCAAATTTTCTGATAAAACTATTATATATGTACCTTATTATTTTCTACATGATTTTTCTAGAGCTGTTTGTGTTATTTTATTGAAGTATAAGTGTGCTGTTTATTCTGTTTCTTAAATTCATCTCTAACTCACGTATTTCGATGTTATGTTCACTCGAGGAGACAGATGGAATCATCCACATTTTTAGGGACCCAAGCATATTGTTGATCACTTGTTTCGCTCAAATCTTTAGTCGGAACTAGCATTAACATACATACATGTACATATTGGCATATTGCGCCTATGGCCAATTTTAGAGATGACCACAAACATGCAAGTTGACACATGCATTTGCTGTCGAATTGAGGATGGATCGATGAAATCAACAACATTATTTGGTTGTAGCCGATGGGGATATGATGGTGACCATACAAAACAAGTTACTCGAATGATTTGCCACAAATTTGGAAGACACACGCATTCATGTTGTTCGGCTCTAAATAGCATTGCTTCAACGTTAGGTATATACCCCGGGGACCTCAACGGTTAACTAGCTAAGGATTGGATAAAATTCGACCGATGAACAAATGACAAATATCCGTTATAGTCAAATTTTGTCATTCTAAAATCGACAAAAAATTGAGTGTATTTAAATCCAAATATTGATTCATGGATTTGTGAATCGCCATAATCCAATGGGTATAGTAAAAAAAATAACGATTTTCAAATCAAACAAAATTAAATATAGTGATAAACCTGGTAGATTTCAAGTTACATTCGACTTGGATTGTTTGGAGTCTGATTTGGAGACTCAAATAAATATTTTTGGTCATCCAACTTGTCTGATTTTATAATTCACTCTTTGCTTAGGTCAGGGCATGATTTTTTTTCCAATCTTCATATTCCCTTCCCTTCTTCGCGAATCGCGATCAGAGAAGTTAGGATGCTACAAAAATACTATAAATTAGTGACGGACTACATCGAAGGAAGTACAAAATAGTCTCTGCGTAGGCGTACTAACGACGAAAGTATCTTTATGAATAAAATGTCGTATATTTCGTCGCTATTGTGTCAAAATAAGTGTAGCGACAGAGTATGGATGGACCATTTCCGTCGTTACGAAACGTTATACTCCAAATACAACAGCCTCTTCTTTCCATTCTGAATTTTTTTTTTCAAAACTATTCATTCCCCCCAAAACCTTTCCCCCTCTCCTCTTCTCTCCTCGTTACGATCAGCGGTGGCTCCGATCCGCTCTTTCTTTCCTCTTCTCACGATCGGCAGCTGCTCTGACCTCCTCCTCCACCATGTCCTGACGAGCGGCTGCGGCTCCAACCCCCTCCTCCAGCTCGTCCTGACGGACGGATGCGGCTCCGACCCCCTACTCACTGACCACGCATGGCGGTGGTTGCGGCTGGCGACCTAGCTACTCTTGTTACTGCTATTGTTAGTGCTGCTACTCTCTCATTTACAAAACCAACTTCTCTTTAGTCCCACATCCGTTGTGGTGTGGAATTATTTGTGCATATATTGCTTTGCTCCTTGTTACTTCTTTGAAGTATTGTATGGAAGCTCTATGGGTCACACGCGCGGCTGCCGCCGTCCGGTCCGGCTCAGCTCGGTTCGACGTGCGTAATGAGTGCGGGTACGTGCTCATATATGTGGGCGCTGAATCAATTCGATTTTCTCTTCGGATTCGGGCTGAGACCCTAAAAATCTTTATGCTCCTCTTTAATTTTTTGACCGTTTGTAATCTTTAAATAGTTCAACGTTGGACAATTATCACCCATTGAATTTTTTTATTAAATCCAAACGTTTCAACACGTTTTTTATATGCCTTTATCTAGCATCAACCAAGTCCTTAATTCCAGCCATCCGTTACAAAGTTGTATGCCTATATATTGAGCTTTCTTCTTCTTCTTCTCTCCTACAGAAAATTTCTACGAAAAAACTCACTCAAATTCTTGTCTTGCCGAAGTTCTTTCCGTTTTTCTTCTCGTTCTGGGCAGAGCTAAGTCAGGGTCAATCTCTCCGAGTTGTGTGCGACGACGAAATACGGTAGAGAGAGAATTTTACCACTAAAAGCATCCAGAAAAGTCTGCACATAGACCCAAATTAATTTTTAGGACAGTGCTTCGTGCGCGACTTTTCCGATGGTCGGTAACTTTTAATTATAGTTTATTTCGTTTAGAGAATTTTTTTGAAGATAATAGCTAAATTTTCCAACAACTCCGACCCGCTCCTCCCGGACGTCCTCTTTTCTGACCCCCACCCTCCTTGGTAAATTGGATATCAAATCAACACTAAAATAGTAAAGTAGGAGCTAGAAAAGGATATTGAGTTCCTTGTATTTCTAAGGCTTGATGATATGTAGATGTCTAATCTAGTCCACTTGGAAAGTCAGACATGCTAATGGTGAGCTATAAGAGAAATTAAGCTTTGTCTTTGTCCTTTAATTGAAACCTTACAAGCTCCAATGTTTGATGTGCGAACATTTCTCTTATCATGTCAGATGGGTCAGATTCTTTAGAAATAGTCCAAGTCAACCAGATTGAGTTACGATCTGGCAATCAATTTTCTTCTGTTTCTAATTTTGATAAAAATCTTGTACAACAATTGTCTCAGTCTAAGAATAATCATCATCCCCAAATCCTGAAAGTTCAGTCCACGATTATGGTCTATCCCAAAATAAAAAACCTGGAGGGCATCCCTATAGACCGTGGTGCGGGGGGCACCCTATTGATCCAAAACGCAATTACCCAACGAGGTAGATCACGAATGCCTGCTGGTTAAACATTAGCGGCTAATGGATAACATGTTCGCTATGACATATTAGCTCATCTCAAATATTATTATTAACGATATTTAGGAAGCCAATCACCTGCACTTGACATATTTAATTTAGTATCCATTCTTTTCTTTTGTATTCTAAAAAAAAAAAAATCCATTTTGCAATCATTTTGAACGAACATCGTCCACAAATTTCGTATTTATTTACGATTTTACGTATTTTGTGCAAACGACCACTCTAAGTCCAAGTCTAGCATGGCTTGATTGGACTTAGGTGAGCCTACACATATTTGGGGTCTAGTCGAGTCATGTTGGACTTGGTTCATTGCCTCGGGTTCCGTATCTGGACTTCGGTTCAAATTCAGATACGTGGACAAATATATTAAATAATTATTTATTTAATTTCAAAATTTGTGCATTATGATTTTTGAATTTTTAGACAACTTTTTAATGTTGAATAATTCCAGAAAAATTATTATAAATACTATGTTATTTAAGATAATTTAATATAATTTTTTCAGGATTTAATTAACTTTTTTTTCCACTTTTTAAAAATAGGAAACCAGAACTTATTTTCAATATACACTTGTAAACTGATTTTTCATAAATACTTACACTGGTTTATAAATTTCAGAAAATTTATAATAAATTACTATAATTAACAAGGATCAAAGTGGTATATTATTTCATATAAACTAGGACTGTATAGCTATCTTAATAATTATTGAAACACAATGTACAGTCTAAATAGTTAATTGATTAATATTGTCTTGTGTGTTTTTATGGGTTTTTGGGATATTTTGGTATCAGGACCTTACCCTACCTTAGTGTAGAGACACTATGTGTTGGTCTACATGTTATAACACCCCACATTGGACTGATAGAGCATCACTTAGCTAGTATCCTATTAGGAGCCGTGTCACACCACTAGTGTAAATCTTAATCATAACTTAGAGACTGAGATTGTATACCATTTTGACAGGATACCGGACGTCTATAGCTATATATTCTTATCCTTGCTTTGTCCGAGGCAAGTACTCCTACAAACTTGATTTAATGCATATGATAATGAACTGTGTACGAAGTATGTTAAAATACCGTTTCTTGAACTGCAAGTCATATCATGCTTTATACTGCTCTCAGTATCTTTCACATGCTCTATAATACTCTCAGTATCACTCACATGTTGTAAAATGGGTTATGGAATAACTGTTAGTTGAGTACGTGATCATGTCCCCTTTTCCGTATGTATGTACTGAGCAAGGTCACATTTTATATGCAACCTTGTCGTAGGTCTGATCCCGCGTTTGTGTATGTATGTACACCGATGGCATTAAATGTACATATGTGTATTTCAGAATTTTGATATGTACCACAGTACATCCTATTTACCTATTGACCGATCACGTACGTGCTACAGTTTTAAACTTTAAACAAACATATGTTGCCATGATAATATGTATCTAAACTTGATAAACTGTGATATGCCATGATTCTGTTATTACATCTCTTTTCATTTCATGCTCAGTATTATGTTTGTAGTATAAAGTACTTGCTTCCGTCCTGACAGGATAACGTTGTAGGTGCACTACCCGAGGAGGAAATGTTATGTGATACCTACTACGGGACTGCCTTAGAGGACCTGGCCTTTGCTCCAAAAGAGACCCCAGCGGAGAACCTTGCTTAGTTGTCTTTCCTGTTTTAGACTTAGACTTTGAGTTGTTACAACTTTTAATTGGTTACTGGACCTTGTCTCCAGTTCTTACTTTGAAAGTGTAATAACCTATAAAACTTATTTGTTTTCGTCAATAGATGTTGTGTTGTGATGAACTCTTAAAATGCTTTAATATATGTCTGTTTGCACACTTAGTACCATTTTGTCTATCTCTTAGAACAACATACTACGCTTTAACCAAGCGTAGGCTGGATATGGCTCGGCCCGTCCCAACAATTTGGGTAGCGGATCGTGACAGTATGATACATAAGATATTAGTTAGTGTTACCCAATATTAGCTAGGATAACTAGGTATTGACTAGTATGAATTAGAAATATAGTTTAGCCAATGTATTGACCCTAGAACTAAGGTATTAACTAATAGTTAAAATATTTGAGATACGAGCTAAGGTATTAGATAAATGTGTCATACGGATTAAGCTACCGTGATACGGGACATGGTAAATAGCTAGCCAAGGTATTGCTAGAAAGTATAGGTTGAAGTAGATATTAGGGTAATATATGCTAGAAACTTATTAGTATAGCCTAGAAACCTAGTATTGGCCTAGTATTAATTAGTATTAACTAGTTTGACTTAGTTAGCACCTAAAAATTAAATAGTATCTTGTTAAGACCTAGTAACTTTATAAACCTTATAAATAGTAAAATCAACCTAAAAACTAGAAAATGATCTAATTTGACTGTGTTAACCTAGATTTGACCTAGTTTGACCATAGAAGCAAGGTATTGACCTAGTTTGACTTCCATGGCCTAGAATTGATCCAGAAATCATATTTCAATTTAGATATCAATGATTATCTCTCTAAAACACTAATTGACATTGATATTTCATATTTAGGTCTTTGAGACTCTATTTTTTATATCAATTCTCACTTATTGCTCAGGATGACAACCAAGTATATTTTCTGGTATTTTTCATTATCTGATATTTGCTATGATCCATGTACTTAGTGATGTTCTATTTAATTCCGGACACGATGATTACACTAATTAGTTGTTATGGGTTCCGTCATGATATATTGCTTCTCATATCTCATTGTATACCTCGATCACCCTGCTCATATGTTAACTCCATATTGTGTTTCTCGTATCATTATGGAACTCGAATTGTACTATTATGGATAGCCAATTCTATTAGATTGACCCGTACTATTGTGCTATTTTGGATAGCCAATCCTATTGGATTGAGTCGTATTATTGTACTATTGTGGATAGCCAATTCTATTGGATTGAGTCGTAAGTGGATAGCCAATCATATATAACCCGTATGATTGAACCATACTATTGTGGTTGTTTAATTATTGAACACTTGTTGGAAATGATGATTCAAAACACATAGTTAGTTCAGTTCTTTTCTGTCTATTTCATATTCATTGCGATATTTTCTACTGCTCCGTTTACTTATTCTTATTGCATGATATGCAATATAGTCTTGTATCTTGATTCCTCATACTTTTACTGACAGGTTATGGTACAGTTCTATATTTTCATCATGTATTACACTCACTATTATTATTTTTATAACATTTATCATATAATTGGAACTATTGTTAGAGTTATGTGCTTCGTTCCAATTCTTATTGGATAATATTTTTCAGAGGATCTAGAGGACTTATGTCCTACGTACTATGGAGCAGGTGTAGATGAGGACTATCTGTAGGAGACTCAGGAGGAGCCAGTCAAGTAGAGGAGACACCCGTAGATATAGCCTAGTTAACATTAATTTTTTATTGTACTAAATTTGTACTAGATTTTGACATTGTATTTTTTTTCATATTATACTTATGTAGATGTTGAGATAGCTATACTTGTGGACCATGATGTTGTTGAGACATATTCCTGATTTATTCTTGGATTTATTTCTTCTTATCATTATCATGCCATTTATCTTCCTTACAACATATTGTGATTGACTATAGACTATTATCATTATATTCTCCTCCATTCGGAGTTGAGATACCATTGACAGATTATGTTGTGAGATATATATAGATAGCAGTTGACCTATACAGCGTTCTATCATCGATGCTGCGGCATAGGCTGGATGTGTCCCACGCACTCGTACCCCTATATCCGGGTGTGGGTCATGACAACGTGTGTCTAAAATATATATGTGCCACACAACATAGTTGATCTTACCCAATACTTATCATCCTTTCATGTTCATGCAATAATATCATTCATAATATATAAATAATTGTGTCATAATGCGTCTTCCTGTATAAGTCATTCGTTAGCCTTCATGAAATATATAAAATGTGTCAAATGTCCATTCCTGCATCAAGTACTAGGCCAACAAGAAGATAACATTAGCATGCAACCTAACTATATGAAGGTCACTAGCGACTTGCCATCCTGGACCGTAGCTTGATTCGACGACGATCCTTTCAGCACGGGTAGTGAGCCCACTGAAAGTTTCAGAATCACACGTGCTACTACGTCATCAATCCTACTCTGGGTTCTCCTAGGCCGACACGACCACGGTGCTCCGACAATTTATTCGATGAGCGAAAAACCTTGTGTACAAGTTGTCCGTGACCATGCAAATGTGTTAACAATTAAACTCTATAACATATGCATGATACAAAAATATGAAATACAACATTCACATCTCTACTCAAATACTACCACACGTCTCATCCGCATAACCATATCTTCGAGCCATCGCTTGCATCATTTTTACTCCCACCTTCTTGAGAATTATACCTTGGCAACCCGATGATCCCAAACTTTTCCATATTTCTGTTCGTCTGTAAACAACATATCTACTCCACAAATGACATAACCACAGTGCTATAGTCTACATGATAACGAAATAACATAACTATACTATAGAAGATACTGTTTGCCATTGATTGTAAAAGTACAGAACAATTATATAGGAGGACTGAACTTAGACTCACAATACAAACTCGCTCGTACATAGAAAGCCTAGGGACGAAAATCTAGGTACAACAGTCTAAGTACGATTGTTTAGTTTTGATTCTGGGGGTGACGGTAGAGGCTCGGAAAAGCGACGGCCGCTCTGCCTTACTCCTTGGACGATCAAACGTAGCCTTGGCTCCGATGAAGAACTGCTCTCAAGATAGAAAGACTCTTCTGTGGCGCCTTTGTCTCTCTGTGTGTCCAGCTGGGTGGATAGGATCTCTTTTGCAAGGGAATGACACATTGCTATATTTTTTTTGTTTCTCTGGATCCGATCCCTCTTTTTTTTCTTCAAGGGAATGACACATTGCTATTTATAGGAGTGGGGTGTCATCATTAGGGTTTACAATGATCACCCTAAAAAAGTCGGCGGCTTGGGGACTTAATTGCCATTTTTCTTGATCCTATTTTGTGGGCAATTAATCTGGACCACTAATCTTGATTGCAACGAATCTGGACAATTAATGCTGATTGTGTAAAATCCGTATGGGCAATCAATGTTGATTGTCATAAATCTTGGGAAGCTCGGATCTCCTGCCACGTGCTTAATCCATGTGATTGCCATAAATCTATTTTGATTCGGGTAATTATGATGGTTGCACTAAATCAGGTTGTTGGGATTTGTTGATAAATCTTGATTAATTTAGTGCCACGTGGAAAATTGATCTTCTGCCACGTGTCATAACCGCGAACCACAGCCGCATGGGGGTAGCTTCTTAGGTTTTGAACTGCATGGGAACGTAATAGCGCCCAGCCTACGCCGCAGTGTCGGCGGTAGAGCGCTGTTCTAGGTCATGAACTATAACTACATAACATGAATATACTCTCCAAAAAGAGGCCAACACAGAGATACAACTCAATCACAATCTAAGGTAGAATGTAGCACGATGTAAATAGATAAAAAAATCCTCAACTGAGGTACAGCAGAATGAAATAACAAAGTCTCAACTACCACTCTCAACATCTCTAAAATATACAACTCTGAAAATAAAGACAACAGCTAAACACGAAAAGAAAGAACAGTCTAAGCTATCTACACTATGCAAGGTATCGTCCTCAGCAGCTGCCTGAACCTCCCCTAGGGTCCAGGTCGCGAGTGTCATCTAGGCAAGCTCCAAGTAAGGGGTGCAGGGTTCCTTATCATCCTCTGTAAAGTTTTCAACAGGTCCAGTCAGGACGGGAGCGAGCACAATACATCTCACGCAGATCATAACAGGTTAGAGAATATAAACATGCAAAAGAGTACGATACATGAAACTGAAAGAAAGTACATGATGTAAACAGAGAGAGAACTGTAATAGAAATATCTACTATAAGTAGAGAGCTACCAGTGACTAGTGATTTAGAGTACAAAGTCGACATATGAACGGCTTGATTTGCACATGACTATACTGAAGAGGCGCACATGGCTATACTACTTTGGAATTGTTCACATGACTATTTATACTCTCCCATACCCCAATCAATACACAAGGATCCAAACAAGTTATGTTACGTACATGATTTTCACATGATGGCCATAAATGGGTGCACATGAAGTATACATGAGAGCTCATACATGAGTGCACATGAAGTTCACATGGAGGGCCCATAAATGGGTGTACATGAAATTCACATGAAGGCTTATAAATGAGTGCACATGCAATATAGGTTATACATGAGATACATAGGAAAAATGACCGATTCATGAGAGCACATGAGAGTACACGAGCATGCATGAACGAGCATGAAGCACATAAGAAACATGAATAACATGAGAGCGAGGAATACATGATGTACATGAAACACATGACATAATGTATCCGATGCTCCCGAGGGGGATAACATCTCAATGTAGGGATCCATATAGTACCAATCCGTGATAATATCGTGACAGCATCAAATAAGGTAAACTAGAGTAGGAATATAATTCTAAGCAAGTTATGAAATGATCAGAGAATGTACTCGCCTCGTATCTGAATGTTTGAAGTAAATGTACTGTCTGAGATGAGATACCTGACTCATAGTTAGAGCAACACAAGTCAAGATGTATACAGGGGATGATAAATATAATCTACAATGCATCTGCATGCTGTCTAGGTCAAACTAGGCTAAAGTCAACACTTGGTCAAAGCTAGTTAACCAAACTAGTCAAACTAGGTCAAGTCCTAGCCCAAACAAGTCTAACAAGTCTCATTAGGCCTAATCAAGCCTATACTAGCCAATCAAACATGATTCCCAAGTCACAAGGCAAACACACACCATTCAAGTAACACATAGGTTCACATAACCCAACTCATGTGCATATTCCACATACACAAGACTACACAAGGATACCATAGGCTACACTACACAGGCCATGAGCCAAATTCATACATTAGGCAACACATATACCAAGTACCATATATATACATACCAATTCCTATATGTCTATATACATACTATTTATATAGGCAAAAGCAATATTTATATTATATCACATATATCACATTGGTATATATATTATATATACATATGTACACATATAGAAGATAGGGGAAAAATCATGCTTTTGTGTGTGTATGTAGAGAATAGTAGGGGTGTATCTCAGTTTAAATACACATGTGTGTGTACAAATAGAGTGACGGGTGTGTAAGTGACATGGTTAAATGTGTAGGGTGATTTCAGGATGTGTCCAAGTGCATCTCAGTCAATACTAACCCCACGCAATTTGAATATCAGCAACTTATCAATTTATACTACTTTAACCCAACCAAAATAAATTTCAGCTGTATAGATGAACCTAAGGTTAATCAACTCAACAATTTAGCTCCATGTATTTATTTCATTCATGCATTCAGTTTTCAGAAAATGAACAAGGGATAGTGAACTTATTACCAAATCGAACCCAAAAGGAAACCTAGGCAAATTCATTCCATTGTCAAGACATGAAGTATAGAAAATTTCGAAACCAATAACCAAGTCGAAATCCCCTATATTGCCTGATCAAAATCAAACCAAACCTATAGTTTAAAACCTCGCCCATACAATATCAGGAATTGAAATCAACATATAATATATCCTAATCTCAGAAACATCATATCCCAATCACAAATACAAAATCTGAAAAATATTGTTTACATGTCAAGCTCAAAATCGAATTCCAATCTCTCAATCTATTCTCAGGTTTTTGCAGGACTCGGGTTTCCAGTTTTGTGTGTGTTCAGATATGTGTACATACAATAATCAATTGAAAACAACTCAACCAATTTAAAATCAATTCATGAACTCAATCTCAGTTATGTGACAGGAAATGAGTTGAGGAGATGTGTGTGTGTGTGTGTGTAGTTACATGTGATGGTGTGTCAAAATAGGAAAAATTCAGGAATTAGGAGTTAGGAATTAGGAAGAGTGCGGATACATGTGAACTAATCTCAGGAATTGCAAAACAGTATAAGAACATGGCAATGGCATTTAGCTAACACTATAAAATGTAATGACATGGCTAATTTAACATTCAACATCAGTTTTAAAATGGAATTCAATTTCAGATTTGAGGAATCAGTGAAAAATTCTAAGTAGCAGTACATAGGTTCTCAGGTTCCTGTGTGTGTGAGTGTAAGTATAAGTTCAGATTTCCATCACAGGTTATAAAGTGTGTATGAACATGTGTGTGTAGCAGGTTACAACACAGGTTAGTGAATGTGGATAGGTAGCTGTTCATAGAGTTCTCAGGTTATCAGAGTCTTGTGAACATGTGTTTCAGAAATCAGTGTAGCAGTAGTGTGTATGTGTAATGTAGATGGATGGAAGAGTATAGCAGTACACCACAGGCAAATAAGCATGTTCAAATGTTACAGTATTACCTAAACATTAAATTGACAACTTAAAAAGTTATAAAATATCAGAAAATAAGATGAAAAGCAAATACGATTGATTCCCAGGTAGTCTACCTAATTCTCAGGTTATCAGATACACACAGACATGTGTACATACATGAAACATCTAACTAATTAGTTTTAACATAAATTGAATCTCAGAAATCAACACACAGAGCATGGTATCAGAGAATCGAACCAAAACCAAATTTGAACTAGAAAACCCAATTAAACCTTCAATTCAAGTGTGCAGCTATAAAAGCATAGTTAAACATGCAATTTGTGATGAGTTCGTGTCCATAAAGTTGGACACGAAGTGTCCCAAGCAGCAGACACTTGCACAGAGCACCCGAGTGCACTGTCTCGTGCGGCCAGTCCCCAAAGGATTGGACACGACACGGAGCATCTGACACCTTGTGCACTTGGACACAGGTAGCCCAACTATAGGGCTACCAGGTCGACACAACACGACATGTCCTAGTTGTGTCTACACGCAACACGAAGGCCGTATCAGAGGGCCCTGTCCGCGCGTGTACAGTGCGTGTGCACACAGTGCACGATCCGTACGCGTGTGATTGCTCCCTAATCACTAAACAAAATCTCATAAAAATTTGTGAGCCTCGTGTCAGTCACCTAAGCAGTGTCTACACAAAATTTGGTGTCAAAAGATGGCGTGTCCAGCGAGATATAGGACACGGGCAGCAGGGCACTGCCCGTGCGTGCTGCGAGGGTGTTCGTGTCCTGTTTGGACACGGACACGGCTCAAAAATCAACTCAGTCCAGTTGCAAATCAATGTATACATATAAATCAACAAATTTGTTCAAACACTTTTCAAAAATAACAAATAAAAATCCTTTGTGGCATTTTAACAAACACTTGCACACACATCATGATACGTGTCCGATACGGACACCAAATGGACATGAAATCTACCCAACTCTTAGGGACAGCTAGGGGACACTTAGGGTTAGCCTAAAATGCAAAGAAATCGGAATTAAAATACAATTTTAAGGATTTTACCTATAGGTGCAATTTGCAAGAAAAGACCTCCAATGGGTGGTGTTCTCCTTGATAGCCAACTCTCCCAAATTGTCCACAAACTGAGATTATCCTCCATGAACAGTAAGAGGGAGACAATTAGAATCTAATGCAAGTGGTTTGAGCCAAAAAGGAATTAAGATGGAAAAATTATGGATTGGAGAAGATGGCTATATCTCTTTTTTTAAGCTTGAAAAAAAAATAATAAAAGAAGCAAGAACAAGGAGTCGAATATATAAAAAATAATATAAATATTTAAGCATAAAAATAAAAAGAACGGTATCAGCGGATCCGTTTCATGACCGCATATGCCTCCAATCAGATCCGAATCCGCGGCGTCCCAAAAAAAAACAATTTAATTATTATTATTTATAATTCCGAGCCAACTCCTCCAAAACCATCCGCTGGCGGTAAATACCAGGAGAAACGGCAGGGTAGTTTCGTCTATTCCACCATTCTGCAACGGCCAAATGCGATATTTAAAGTAGAGAGAAATCGAGAGATCAATGCCATCGAAAGAATCAGAAAAACAAACAAACCCCCCCCCCCCCCCCCCCCCCCCCCAAAAGAAAATTAGGGTTTCTGTCTCCGCCTCTAAATAGAATCCCTATTTCCCCTTTCTCTCTTTACAAATCCATTTCGAGATCCAGATTTTGGGGGAGGTTCGGATTCGGATCAGAATCGGGGTATATTTTCCCCTACTTTTTCCCCCTTTTCTTCATATAGTTGCAATTGTGTGTGTATGTGTGTTTAATATCGTGTTTTTTGAGATAAAGTTGCGATTTTTAGGATTAAGAGGGCGGTTTGGAGCTAAAGTTACAATTTTTTTAGGTTTGAAATGGTGATTTTTGAGATAAAGTTGCCATTTTTAGGTTTGAGATGATGCTTTCTGGGAAAAAAAATTGCAACTTCTAGGGGCTTGCTTGTCTAAAAAATGCGGGTTTAGGTAAAATTTGATGGGTGTAGAGTTCATTGAAGATTTTGTTGTGGAATATTTGATCAGTAGAAGTTACAAGTTGGCATATTATCATGTTGTTCAAGGAAAAGTTTTTTTTTTTGTTTGTTCAGTGGTGTTTTTATGAGCTGAAATTGCAATTTTTGTTTTAAGTCCCTGTTTTTAGTGGCCTGGGATGCAAGATTATTGATTTTTGTGTGTTTAGACGGGAATTGATGGCTCTAGATCTCGTTCTGGAATATTTAGTTTATAGAACTCTAGAAATTGGAAATTTATCATTTTTTTTATAGGAAAAACTTCATATTTTTTTCAGGCGCTGTTTGTTGAGCCAAACTTAAACTTGTATTTTTAGGTTTATTATGATGTTTTTAATATAAAGTTGCAATTTTAGGGTCCTGGTTGAATAATATTGATTCTTGGTGGTATAATCTCTCACATTTTTTCCCCTGTTTTCATCGTTTAATAGTATAATTTAGGTTTCAGATGGTGTTCTTTGAGCTAAATTTGAAAGTTTTAGGTCCTTGGTGTTATAATAATTTTTTTTGTGGGTTTAGGTCAAAATTGATGGCTCTAGAGTTCATTGGAGATTTTATCAAACTATGAAAGATTTGAGTTATAGAAGTATATAAGTTGGCATTTTGATGACTTTTCTTGAGGAAAAGTTTCTACTTTTTAAGTTGGGTTACCTACCAATTTTTTGTTTAGAGAATGATTTGTTTAAAATTTCAAATTCTTTGATGGTTTGAATTTTTTTGTTTTTTGGCATGTGATAGGTAGCTATTTATTCTTGTTTTGGTAAACTTTTAACCTAACCAACAAATCACATTTTATTCTGAAAATTTTAGTTTACATGAGACATTTATATTGGCATACAGTATTTTTTTCATGTTGAGTTTTATCTGGCTTTTAGCGTGGTGAAATCTTAATGGTATGTGTTCTGTTATAATTGTATGGGCACGAATATTCACGACATGATGTAGAAATGGTGATATGGACATGGCACCTATTTTGGTGTTGCCTGTCATGGCGAGTCAAATACGTCTCTAACCTGATACAGACATGTCAATGATTTTTGGAGTATCCGTGCTTTGTAGATGATGTCGGATTTTATTTTAGATTAAATTTATGTAGGATTATATACTTCTGTTAGTATATGATGAACATCCATGAGAAGAAAGATTGTTAATATATGCTACCAACAAAATGTTGTTTTTCAGTATATTTCTACTACTTGTATTGTTTAAGTTCCATTAATATAATTTGTATTTGATTATTTATTCATACTCATACCTAGAGTTTTCTATAATGTAGTTATTGGAAGTTTTTCCAATCGAGGTTTGACCCTTTTATTTCTTCTTAAATCGTGATTATTAATATAGTTCTGGTTAGTTTTTAGAGCTCTTTGTTTTTTTTCCTTTCCCGTATACTCTGCTCCATACTTATTTTCTTAAATTAGGAGTGTTCTAGAATGCTTGTAAAGAAATTTTAAATCGTCATTATTTGCTGGTTTCGTTTTCTCTCTTAATGAGAATTATATGAATATGCACGTGTTTTCTCTCTTAATGAGAATTATATGAATATGCACCTGTTAGATCTTATTTGGTGCGCTTTCTGGAAAATGGTAATTTTCATTGGATTTAAAGGGAAATTTCTGATAGAATAGCATAATGTAAAATGGTAAAAGTCATATATTATTTCACCATAAATATTCTTTTTGGTGAGGAGTAAGCCAAATCTTTGTTACATGTTAAGAGTACTTGTTTTTTCATATATAATCTTGCGTGTTTGAAGATTTTTTTTCCTGGCTACATGTTTTTCTGCTGAAGCTTCTTTTTTATTTCTTGTGGTCGATTCTCCTTTACTGCGAGTCTCTTTCCAAGCACATTCATTATTTTGTCTTCTGGTGGATGTTTTGTGCTAAAAAATTAGATGGAACATGGGCCATTCATGTTATACTACACTTCTCTTTGGACACTCAATTGACAAACTAGTGGCCAAATAAAGTTGCAAAGATTGTGTTTTCTAGTTTAATTGATAAATCAAAATTTACCTCTTTAAAGTACTAGCTGTAGTTACGATATTGCCTTTCGCTCTCTAGAAATTTCTAATGCTATATATCTTAAAAAAATATTTAGCACCAACTTGATCTCTATATCATAATACGTGTCTATCGGGAACTAGAAGTATTAATTTCTTTACTATGAAATTGAAGATCCAATGGTGTGCTTTTGTAGTTTTTATTTTAAATTTTGGTCTATCATCCCTTGTTGGAAGTTAGGAAGTCTGCCTGTTATCTTATTATGGCCGTTGTTTAAGTATATTGTCTTGTTAGGCTATGCCTATTTGATTTATTTCATATCAACTTTATGGATACGTAACATAACCTAGTTATTCAAATTATTCCATCAATCAAATTAGACTTGCTGAATAATTGTTCTGGTAATCTTGTGGAAACTTGTTTTGATGTGATATAAAAATTTCTTCTCTTTCAGAAACCTCAGGCCTGAAACATCGGACGACAAACAACTGGGAATGCTGAAAGATGTGCTTGCACGCCAACAAGTTCTTGTCTAAGGTAAACGATACTGTCGTTCCTTATGAGCTGCACTTATTCATCCTTGATGAGATTGGACAGCACAATTTTAGCCACTCGGTGCTCCATGCTCCGGTGCACTATGGAGCTAGCAATACAAGAAAGCCTGTTGTGGTAGATCACGACATAGGCGAAGACGGTTGAAAATTTCTTTTTCAAAGATCCTGCTTTGTAAAAATTTGACTTTGTGAGCAGGACATAGTATTTTCATATATTAGATATCATAGATGGGAACAGAAATGAAAGGGAGTATTCTGATGCGAAGATATGAGTTGGGAAGATTATTAGGGCAGGGCACCTTTGCCAAGGTTTACTATGGTAGGAATCTGAAGACTTCCCAAAGTGTTGCTATAAAGGTGATTGACAAAGAGAAGGTCTTGAAGGTTGGGCTTATTGATCAGATAAAACGGGAGATTTCAGTCATGAGACTGGTGCAACATCCACATGTTGTCCAGCTATACGAGGTGATGGCTAGCAAAACTAAGATTTACTTTGTCCTCGAGTATATCAAGGGAGGTGAGCTATTTAACAAGGTTGCAAAAGGGAAGCTCAAGGAGGAACTTGCAAGAAAGTATTTCCAACAACTGATTAGTGCAGTAGATTTCTTCCACAGCAGAGGGATTTACCACCGTGATTTGAAACTCGAGAACCTTCTCTTGGATGATAATGAAGACCTAAAAGTTTCAGATTTTGGTCTGAGTGCTCTTGCTGAGTCAAAGAAACAAGATGGCTTACTGCACACCACATGTGGGACTCCGGATTATGTTGCTCCTGAAGTGATTAATAGGAAAGGATATGATGGTGCTAAAGCTGATATTTGGTCTTGTGGGGTGATTTTGTTCGTTCTCATGGCTGGTTATCTTCCTTTCCATGATTCAAATTTGATGGAGATGTATAGAAAGATTGGCAAGGCAGAGTTCAAATGTCCCAATTGGTTCCCTTCTGATGTTCGAAGGTTGCTATCGAAGATTTTGGACCCAAATCCTGCTACCAGAGTCTCAATTGCGAAAATCAAAGCAAATCCATGGTTTAGAAAGGGTCTTGATAACAAGCTGATGAAAAATGTGCAAGAAAAGGAAGAAAGAAGCCCTTTGGATGTCAGTGCAGTCTTCAATTCATCTGAAAATGATGCAGTGGATTGTAAACAAGAGATGGTGAAACCCACAAACTTGAATGCTTTTGACATCATCTCCCTTTCTGCTGGATTTGATCTCTCGGGCTTATTTGAGGATACCAATAGAAAGAAGGAAGCAAAGTTCACATCGACTGAGCCAGCTACTACCATCATCTCGAAGCTGGAGGAGATCGCCAAGAAATTGAGGCTCAAAGTGAAGAAGAAGGATGGTGGAGTGATTAAAATGGAAGGATCAAAAGAAGGGAGGAAGGGGGTCTTGGCCATGGATGCTGAGATCTTTGAGGTAACGCCTTCATTTCATCTTGTGGAGATCAAGAAGACTAATGGCGATACATTGGAGTACCAGAAGATGTGGAAACAAGGTGTGAGGCCAGCTTTGAAGGACATCGTTTGGGCTTGGCAAGGTGATCAGCCGGAATCCTTGGTGTTACCTTCGCCAACACCGCAGCAACAACTATGATTTCCTTTCCGTTGATAAATTCCAGTTCAAGTAATTTCTCTTTGTTCATGTTCAAGTAACTTCTCTTTGTTTCGACTTGATTTTCTTTATTGTTTTAGTTGAAGTGTTTTCGTAGTGCTGAACTCTTTGAATAGAGATGAACTTTAAAATCTCAAGTATTATATGAAAAGTTTATTGTTTGTTCTTCATTACTCTGTTAACTATTTTAACTGTCTTAATGAAGTGGAGGACTTGGGAGGTATGTAGTTGGCTTACCTAATGAAATCAATTGGTTTGGTGGCAAGTCTTCAGTTGGGGTCCAGTCTCAATGTAAATCATTTTTAGTTTGGGAAGAGATTCCAAAGAATCGACCACTCCAGAGACCGAGATTTTTTCCTTTGAAATGTTTGGTTACATTTTATTAAGTTTTAGCACCCAGTTGTTTAAGTTTCCATAAAACAAATGTATTATCCCTCATTTATAGATATGGCTAGTGGATAACCCGTGCCATAATGGCACGGACACGAACCCGGCCTTCTCGACGTAGGTGTGCAGGCACCGGGCTAACGCCAGGGAGTTCCGGACGGAGATGCGGCCTCCGAACCCGGCCTTCTCGACGTAGGCGTGCAGGCACTGTCACGCCCCGCTCCCGTAGGAGCGATCGTCCTCGCTAAGGCGTGATGTCGCACGAGCCTAGATTGCGTTCGTGCAAGGCGGGTTCCATAACGGCCGATTTCAGCGGCTGCGACGGGGTCGTCGCACAGAAGTCCCAAGCAGAGACATTGAATAATAGCAGCGGAATTTAGAAAGCAAACACAAGTCATTGCAAAACACTATTTTATTGATATTGAAACAAAGGTTACAATGGGACGCAAGGCCAAGATTACAAGTCTCTCGAGCTCACTCATCTCACATTACAAGTCACTCAGCTCTCTCTCATCTCTCAATACAAGTCTCTGAACCAGCGGATGCTTCGGAAGGCGATGTCCATACATTATGTCTCGTATAAGTCTTGACTCCATGCGGCCGCACGCTTTGAATCGCCAAGGGACTCCGTGCCTCGACGCATCCAAGCGAGCTCCATGCCACGAGCTTCTACCTGTGCCTGCACATGGAAACTATGTGGGTGTCAGTACTCAACTGTACTGGTGGAATGAGCTCCTCGTCCACCCATACAAAACCAACACGTTCGATTTACTTTGTGCAACATAGTCCATTCTTATCAATTGTCTTTCTAGTCTTGTCTTATGATCAGTTTTAGGACCGACGTCTTGGCCTATTTTGTGTCTCTAGACCATCTCGTGCTTACATCAACGATGTTAACTCAACAACGTTAACCAATCAAGTTGTGCTTGTCTTTCGGCCAAAATCAGAGACGCAACTACGCGATAAGACTCCATTCCCGTGTGACCGTGCTATAAGTCCTTTTTGAGGCCGCGCCTCGCAACTCAATGAGACTCAATCATATCGTCGCCTTGCGGCCCTTTGCTACTAAATCATCAACTGACCCATCCAACTTGTGAACTAAGTGTCACTTGACCAACTTTGCCTTGCGGCATTTCCTGACTTAAACTCAAGACAACTCAAAACCAACTTATGCAACTTATATGCCGACAACTTAAGACTCGACGCCACCTCTCGTGCCGAAGCACGTCGCCTATGTTGTAGCCATTCTTAGGCCCAAACGCTTGTGTTCCAACCATACACACATTCAACTAGACTAAATTCAAAGGCACACACGCGGATTGCCGCTCGTGCCGACCCATCTATATGAATTGGTCACTAACACCACAAGCTATTGTGGACTTATAGTCTTGTTCGAAGACCCTTTCATCGCAAGTAGCTAGTCCCGAAGAAAGTTCCCGAATAACCCGAGCGGTTCGTCCAGCTACGGCTATACCGTATTTCCCTCCGGAACGACGCGGTCCCTCGGCGCCCAGGGTTGCCGCTCGTGGAAACTTTTCCTTGTCGACAAGTTGTCCAATGACCATGCAAGACTCGATACAAACTGACGTCTCACACAGTCATTCCTCCTTCAATGTTACGATCTCTTTCAAACCAATATCAAGACTTCTATCCTTAAGATCCCTCGACGACCCACGGTCGCGAGCCTTCTCCCTTGATGCTCCTTGCACGGCCGCGAGCCTTCTCCCTGTTACCATATCATTTCATTCAACTCAATGCCTATTCGATAGTCCTTCCTCCAAAACTCATTTAAATCAACCGTGGTTCATGCCTTAAACACTAAGTCCGTGCATCGTGCCTTCAGCCAATCGTGCTCTACGCGACACTCCTGCCCAAGTCGACAGGCCTTGAGACCGTAAGACTATGTGGTTATACCCAACCGTAGAACTCGTAGGACCATGCTTGCTACCACTCTGATAGCCTAACATAACTTGCCTGACTTAAATGCACAACGACTCGACGAGCAAAGGCTACGTCAAGCTTCGCATTGCGGAAACGTGTCGCGCATGCGTTCGACTTCTGGACGACCAAGTCATTTGGGTGCCTAGACTTATATTATAAGCCGTGCAACACAACTTAACTCATGGGGCAAGCTAAGGCTGCCAAGCCTTGGACGATAGGACCGTGCATGCTTTATGAAGCATTTATGCGGACGACGCCTATGACTTAGGCTACGTTCATACTTCGCCTACTCAACCAACTTTCCTTCTCCCAAGCAACAGGACGAAGGATCGAGTGTCATTTTCAAAGTACGCCGTGCACCAACTCTAAGACCATCGTTGGACCTTTCCAAGTTCTAACTCAATTCGACCCGTCGGAATTATTTTCTTATCTATGTTGATTCGTCTCTTTTATTATCAAGCCTACTTGTGCAAGTTGAAAACATGCGATTTATTATGTGAAGGCAAAGATGAGGCAAGTTCACCGAAACTATCCCACCTGAGCGAGCGGTCGTCTCGACCGAGCGATGTCTTCGAGCAGCCGTTGCAAGGCTAAGTCCGAACGCCGTCGGCGTTTCGATTCCTCCGATTGACTGAGCGGGACGGGGAACTACATCATACACCACTCAGAAAAAGTTTCGTCCTCGAAATTAACTGAGTAGTACACTTATCGACTTATCACTCGACTCAACATCCTACGTTTCTCGCACACATTTCTCCTATGCGTTCCCTCAATCCGAGCCACGCTCGTGCTATCCACAATCCTTTCTTCAAAACTCACGATCTCAAAATTCTCGACACTTCTTCGTTCCTCAAGTCTCGCTTGATTCAACGTATCACTTAGTTGGATCGTGCACATATTCTAGGCGTCCCCAAAATACATGCATTTCAGCCAAGCCTTGTGATAGTGAATCCAATCCCACCTATCGATTCATCCACTCAATCCTAAAAATCAATCCTGTCGATACTAAGTCTCGCAACATGGACATCTCGCCTAGCCGCTAGACAATCTCTTTAGGCTAAAGTCGATTGTCAGTATTGGAATCACAGTTTCCAAACAACGATATCAACACTGACCCCATCTTAAGGTCAAACCAAGTTGATAGTACAGGGTTTTCTACCCAAGCTCGCATCACTCTGATTTCTAAACATCGAGCATCGATTCCCTACACACATCCCCACATTCGTCGCACGGGGTCCGAGTCGTTCAGCAAAGCCATCCTACGACAACTCACGTTCAACCAATTTCACGACGTATCAAAATCGCTCATTCAATAAGTCATCTTGTATAGTCTATCACTTCAAATACGTTCGATATAGTTCGCCTATCAATCCTTCTCAATTCAAGCACGCTATGGCGCAGTTCGTCGCTAACCAAAATTTCACATTCCACATTTCCTAAGTCATCTATTCCAATTCACGTAATCGATCATAAGGTCATCTAGCTTAACAATATGTTGCGTCCCGATCTCACGCGAGTCAGATTTTCCACGGTGGGCATGAATCACCATGCACGCTCCCGCGGGATAATCATCCTCATCGGGACGTAACTCTTGTTTTGCGTCTAGACTAATTCATTCTCGATGCGCGGATTGGACCTACTCAATCCTCAAGTTTATTTCATTCATCAATCGCAAGTCTAAACATCCTCGAATTTTTCTTCGCATCAAACCGACAAGTCGAGACAATCAAAGTTGCCGCGTCCTGATTTTTCGAGTTCGATCATTCCCGCGACATGAATCACCATGTCAGCGCTCACGCGGAACGATCGCCTCAAATCCGACGCGACGCATGTGCGAGGCTAGAGTTGCGCTCGTGTAAGACAAGAATGTCGACGTTGTGGTTGTCCGCGTAAGTATCAAGACACAATCATTTTCATCCAACATTCATCTCGATCAAAATTCTAAGTATAGCATCCAACCGAACAATAACACTTACACGATCGTCATTCGCCGAGTCAGAGTACCCCCGTGTTATCGCATATCGATCTTTGATACGCCTCAATACTATCGACGATATGCGTAACCTGACGATCTTCCCTTGCAACCAATTTTGAGTCGTACGAATGATGCCATCGTTCGACTGGATAATCTTCTCGACATTCAATTAAAGTTCGATCATTATCCCTCGAATCATTCACAACATCAAATTCCTCAAACCCAAATTCGCGTATTCGTTCATCCCTTTGTCTTAAGTCATCGACCAACGTATTTCTTCAATTCACATCGTCCCTTTACTAACTCAAATCATCGAGCAACATTCAATCCAATCCTTTGTGTTATTTCAGTAACTTCAAATCAAACCTTTCATGCACGCTATCTACCTATCGTACTAACTTTTCGTATACGATCTGTATCAATTTTTTCGATCAAGTCATCCATTCGTACACCCTATCTTTTCCTCGATTTGATTTCACCTACTCGATCATCTTTATGTTTCATACTCGTGCAATCTCAATCCCGTGCACGTTCTGTGCACGTAAATTCTAGGTTGTTCGAATCAATTCGCCAAATCTTCAAGACTACAACTTGTTCAACGACATTCAATCTAAGGCTTTGCATACGCACGACGCTTGCTGATAGACTCATCGACACCCCGAATCCTCAATCGATCGATCGATATTCCTAGACTATCGCATACACCACTCAGGAATGAAGTCATTCAACAAATCCTCAAAACTATCATTCGAATCAAAATCGACTTCTTCGAATCCCGTTCGAACTATTCCTCTAATTCCAAGCACGCTCATCTATATCGCATCGATGATATCGTCGCTCGATAGCACCCCTATCGATAGTCATCTCACTTTACTCAATCGAGTTCAACTCATTCTAGCTCGAAACATTATGAATCCCGCACTCGACTTTTCTAAGGTCGACGCAACTTTGGTGTATATGTCCAGCCCGACTTAGCCAACCGTGCTTACGCAAACCATCTTTTTGTTTCTTTTCAAAAACTGTTTTCCTATATTTTGCAAAATAGATAGACTTATTGTATGGACATCCCGTGGGACATTTGAGAGAGAGCGCACCAACGATATCAACTATGCGGAAGCAACATTTCAGAGTTTGCGGAAACAACGGAGTTAAAGAATTCAATCGATAGTCCAAGGACGTAAAGCCGTGCTCTGATACCATTATGTCACGCCCCGCTCCCGTAGGAGCGATCGTCCTCGCTAAGACGTGATGCCTCACGAGCCTAGATTGCGCTCGTGTAAGGCGGGTTCCATAACGGCCGATTTCAGCGGCTGCGACGGGGTCGTCACACAAAAGTCCCAAGCAGAGACATTGAATAATAGCAGCAGAATTTAGAAAGCAAACACAAGTCATTGCAAAACACTTTTTTATTGATATTGAAACAAAGGTTACAATGGGGCGCAAGGCCAAGATTACACGTCTCTCGAGCTCACTCATCTCATATTACAAGTCACTCAGCTCTCTCTCATCTCTCAATACAAGTCTGAACCAGCGGATGTTTCGGAAGGCGATGTCCATACATTATGTCCCGTATAAGTCTTGACTCCATGCGGCCTCACGCTTCGAATCACCAAGGGATTCCGTGCCTCGACGCATCCAAGCGAGCTCCGCGCCACGAGCTTCTACCTGTGCCTGCACATGGAAACTATGTGGGTGTCAGTACTCAACTGTACTGGTGGAATGAGCTCCTCGCCCACCCATACAAAACCAACACGTTCGATTTACTTTGTGCAATATAGTCCATTCTTATCAATTGTCTTTCTAGTCTTGTCTTAGGATCAGTTTTAGGACCGACGCCTTGGCCTATTTTATGTCTCTAGACCATCTCGTGCTTGCATCAACGATGTTAACTCAACAACGTTAACCTATCAAGTCGTGCTAGTCTTTCGGCCAAAATCAGAGACGCAATTACGCGATAAGACTCCATTCCTGTGTAACCGTGCTATAAGTCCTTTTTGAGGCCACGCCTCGCAACTCAATGAGACTCAATCATATCGCCGTCTCGCGGCCCTTTGCTACCAAATCATCAACTGACCCATCCAACTTGTGAACTAAGTGTCACTTGCCAACTTTGCCTGCCGTCATTTCCTGACTTAAACTTAGGACAACTCAAAACCAACTTATGCAACTTATATGCCGACAACTTAAGACTCGCCGCCAACTCTCCTGCCGAAGCACGTCGCCTATGTTGTAGCCATTCTTAGGCCCAAATGCTTGTGTTCCAACCATACACACATTCAACTAGACTAAATCCAAAGGCACACACGCGGATTGCCGCTCGTGCCGACCCATCTATATGAATTGGTCACTAACACCACAAGCTATCGTGGACTTTATAAGCCTTGTTATTCGAAGACCCTTTCATCGCAAGTAGCTAGCCCCGAAGAAAGTTTCCGAATAACCCGAGCGGTTCGTCCAGCTACGGCTATACTGTATTTCCCTCCGGAACGACGCGGTCCCTCGGCGCCCAGGGTTGCCGCTCGTGGAAACTTTTCCTTGTCGACAAGTTGTCCAATGACCATGCAAGACTCGACACAAACTGACGTCTCACACAGTCATTCCTCTTTCAATGTTAGCATCTCTTTCAAACCAATATCAAGACTTCTATCCTTGATATCCCTCGATGACCCACGGTCGCGAGCCTTCTCCCTTGATGCTCCTTGAGATCCCTCGACGACCCACGGACGCGAGCCTTCTCCCTGTTACCATATCATTTCATTCAACTCAATGCCTATTCGATAGTCCTTCCTCCAAAACACATTTAAATCAACCGTGGTTCATGCCTTAAACACTAAGTCCGTGCATCGTGCCTTAAGCCAATCGTGCTCTAAGCGACACTCCTGCCCAAGTCGACGGGCCTTGAGACCGTAACACTATGTGGTTATACCCAACCGTAGAACTCGTAGGACCGTGCTTGCTACCACTCTGATAGCCTAACATAACTTGCCTGACTTAAACGCACAACGACTCGACGAGCAAAGGCTACGTCAAGCCTCGCATTGCGGAAACGTGTCGCACATGCGTTCGACTTCTGGACGACCAAGTCATTTGGGTGCCTAGACTTATATTATAAGTCGTGCAACACAACTTAACTCATGGGGCAAGCCAAGGCTGCCAAGCCTTGGACGATAGGACCGTGCATGCTTTATAAAGCATTTATGCGGGCGACGCCTATGACTTAGGCTACGTTCATACTTCGCCTACTCAACCAACTTTCCTTCTCCCAAGCCACAGGACGAAGGATCGAGTGTCATTTTCAAAGCACGCCGTGCACCAACTCTAAGACGATCGTCGGACCTTTCCAAATTCTAACTCAATTCGACCCGTCGGAATTATTTTCTTATCTATGTTGATTCGTCTCTTTTATTATCAAGCCTACTTGTGCAAGTTGAAAACATGCGATTTATTATGTGAAGGCAAAGATGAGGCAAGTTCACCGAAACTACCCCACCTGAGCGAGCGGTCGTCTCGACCGAGCGATGTCTTCGAGCAGCCGTTGCAAGGCTAAGTCCGAACGCCGTCGGCGTTTCGATTCCTTCGATTGACCGAGCGGGACGGGGCACTACAGGCACCGGGCCAGCGCCAGGGACCCGAGCTCGGAGGAGGCGGACACGACAAAGACCACGGTGGCGGCGTTCGGGGCGACGAAGACGCACAGGGCCGTCGCGGGGCGTCCGAGGACGACGAGGCCCGAGACGGCGGTGGTCCAGGAGACGAAGTCCTGTGCGACATTCCGTCGAACACCCGCAATGCGTGGTCGGCGGAGCCGCGTCGGGAGTAGGCGGTGAGCATGACGGTCTGCACGAAAGGGTTGGGCCGGAATCCTAGGAGGAGGACGTGTGCGTGGAGCGACTTGGCGGCGGCGGCTGCGGTGGTAGTGTTGAGCAAGGAAGAGAAGGTGTGGGAGTCGGGAGGGACGCGGTGGCAGAACATTTGGGAGTAGATGGAGAGTGGGTTGGCAGAGATGTCGATGGCGGTGTTGAAGGAGAAGGGGTTGGGGTTGGTCGTGGTGGAGAAGAGGGAGGCGGCGAAGGAAGGGTCGGCGTCGACGGCGCGGTAGAGGAGGCTGCTTGCGACGAAGGGGTTGCGGAAGAGACCGACGACGACGGCGTGGGCGAGGATGGAGCGGAGGCGGCGGAGGGTGGGGCGGTGCAAGAGGAGCTGGAGGCGGTGGTGCCATTGGAACAACCGGTTGCTCTGCACCCAACATGGGACCTCCTCCTCTCTTATAGAGAGAGGGGCAATCTAGTCCTTTCATCGTCGTTGAACCAAAGCACATGGGTTGGACCAAAAATTCACTGTGCTTTATATTATAGATAAGAAGTTCCAAAATAACATACTCTCTCCATCCCTGCCATTGTAGTTAATTTAAGAGGAAGGGGAAGAAGGTCGTTGCTGTGCCTCCAGGAGGTGGAGAAAGTATTAAATAATCAAATTGCTTTATTTAAAAGGTAAAACCAAACGTAAGTTATGTGTACTTTGTTGGGGCATTTGTATTCTTGACATGTAGAGAACTTGTTCTCTACATGCTTAGTGAAGTTTTAGTCCCACATCGGAAATGCACCATGTGGTATCTCAACATATATAGGCTTCTATGTATTGTTGGGATGTGCACATGGGTGGTGATCCAAAGGTGGAAACCATGTGGGTGATTTTACTAAGAGGTAAGAATAAGGCTCCATGGTAAGCTTCTAGCTTTTTGCTCTTGGGAAATTTATTTCCATGGGAGCTAAGCCCCATAGGGGCTTAGCGACTCGGACTCGGACTCGGACTCGGACACGGACTCGGGCTCGGGTTCGGGCTCGGGCTCGAGGGCTCATGAGGCGTAATATGGCATTTTGTTGGCGTACTTTGCACTTAGCACGTCAGCATCGTCGCTAGGCGCATAGTGCGCTTAAGTTGCGCTCGTTGTGCGAGCCACTTGCGCGGCCACGTTACGCGCGCCACGTTACGCGAGCCCAGTTACGCGGCCCGTTACGCGAGCCCAGTTACGCGCGCCACGTTACGCGGGCCTCGTTACGCGAGCCTAGTTACGTCGGCCCAGTTACGCAGCCCAGTACGCGCAGTGTGCGTAGTGTGCGCAGCGTGCGTAGAGTGCGCAGTGTGCGTAGAGTGCGTAGTGTGCGCAGGTTGCATAATAGGGCTGTGTGCGTAAAGTGCAAATCACGCTGGTTACGCGAGTGGCGCAACTTGCGGCAGAACGTGTCTTTGCATGTTCTGAGCGGTTGCTCCATGTTCGGGGTGGTTATTACCACGTCCCTAACATTGTGCTAACCGGACAGTTGTTGCAGGGGCCTATATAAGGTCTCCTCCTTCTCTCTCACAGTAAGAACTAATACACATGTAGTAGACAGAAAGTTTACAAGTGTTTAGAAGCTATGAGAGAGAAGAGAGGTATTGTACCAGCGTTGAGTTTTACACGGGAGTTCGTGTTCATCCGAGGAGTCAGAAGAGCAAGAGTGTTCCAAGTTCTCCGACGAACTTGCTGGTTCCTGGAAGCTATTCGTGTGGGGCGAATAAAGATTTGAGCAACGGTGATCATTCACCCCAGCAGGAGTTTTTCCATCTTTCGCCCGTCACCTTCTTCGTTTATCAGAATTCTATTAGCGCACCTTCGGTAAAGTGTTTGCGTTGGTAGAAATCTGTGCACCTTCTGTGATGTGTTGCATCTTTCGCCTGTCACCTTCTTCGTTTATCAAAATTCTATTAGCGCACCTTCGGTGAAGTGTTTGCGTTGGTAGAAATCTGTGCACCTTCTGTGAAGTGTTGCATTAGTAGAATTTCTGTTACGTACCTTCTGTGAAGTGTTACGTAATAACGATTGTTTTTACAATTGTTACGAATTCTCAGTTTTCCATCGAAAAAATTGTGCCCCGGCACTAACAATCTCAAAGCTTTATCGCTACGATTGAAAACGTTAATGTTTCACTCTTCAATTCTGACTTTTGTAAATTAGAAAAGTTTGATGGAGAACATTACCAAGTCTGGAAGAGGAAGATTTATCTCACCCTTCAACTCAAAGACGTAGATCACGTGCTTCTGGATGAAGAACCTACTGTTCCAGATGTTGGGTCTTCTGCCGCAATCACCGCGGCTACTAAACTTCAAGCAAAATGGAGAAGGAAAAATAGTATTTGCAGGCTGCTTATCCTGAATGCTATGGAAGATTCCCTTGCAGAATCCTATTCTAAGAAGACTATCGCTAGAGACATATGGGAGTCTCTAGAAAAACTCTGCAAAGAAGACAAGAACCGCAGAATCTTTGTTGTTTAAAGATATCACAAGTGGTTCTTAATTTGAGGACGAAAAGTCTATGCTGCCGCAGGTGAATGAGTTCCTAAAACTGTGACAGAAGCTGGAAGACGAGGCGATGCCCCTCCCCGACAAGTTTGTTGTTGGAGGGATTGTCTCAAAGCTCCCCGCTGGGTGGATCAAGTTCTATGCAAACATGCATAGGAAGAAGCTGGAGATCACCCTTGAAGGTCTCCTGCAGGAAATCTATGTTGAGGACCAGATGCGGGCTCAACTGAAGGTGGACGCACTGTCCAAGCAATTGGCTAACGCCAATCTGGTGCATTCAAGGGAACCAAGGGGAAAGCATGCGGCTTCCCAAAGCAAGAAGAAGGACCTTGACAATCTAAAAGTCAAGGGTACTTCAATGAAGAAGAAGAAGCCAAAGTCCAACTTGGCTTGCTTCAAGTGTGGCAAGAAGGGCCACTTTAAGAATGAGTGCAAAGCAAAAGCCAAGCAATCGGAGCAAGGAGAGCCTAGTAAGGTATCTATGATCACTGATGTTGTTGCTATGATTGTCCAGGTTGATGCGGTAGGAACTGATGCTGACTGGTGGGTAGACACTGGAGCCACCTGCCATGTTTGCTCCAGCAAGGAGTGGTTCACCACTTACACCCCTACTTCTGATGTGGTTATGGTGGCGAACCAGGCACAAGCTGAAGTGCTTGGGATCGGGACAGTGGTATTGAAGCTGACTTCTGGCAAGTCTCTGACGCTTCAAGACGTGAAGCATGTACCTGCTATCGCCAAGAATCTGATCTCAGGAGGCCTACTCTGCAAAGCAGGCCTCAGGATGGACATCAATGCTGGCCAGATGGTGATGTCTATCAGGGGAACATATTTCGGAAAAGCTTTTTATACCGAAGGAATGTTCAAAATTCAGCTTGTAAATCAGTTCAATGTTGTTAATGCAATCACTCATTCTGTTTATACTTTTGAGTTGTGGCATAATAGGCTAGGACATGTTCATTCTAAACGAATTAACAGAATGTCTAGTCTAGAGCTTATCTCCAAGTGTGGGGGTAAGGTAGAGAAATGTGAAGTTTGTGCTCAAACTAAGATCATAAGGAAACCCTTTTCTCGGGTTAATCGAAGTACAGATCTTCTGGAGTTAGTACACTCAGATATCTGTAACTTCAAACAGTTCTCTATAAAGGCCGGGATGAAGTATTTCATAACCTTCGTCGATGACTTCTCTAAGTATGCGTTCGTCTACTTGCTGAAGGCTAAAGATGGAACATTTGAGAAGTTTAAGGAGTTCAGGGCCGAAGCTGAGCGGCAAACTGGACAATAACTCAAAAGAATAAGAAGTGATCGGGGTGGGGAGTACAGGTCTTATGAATTTGCATCGTTCTGCAAAGAACATAGAATTGTCAATGAGACTACGGCTCCGTACTCTCCTCAATCCAACGGAGTAGCTGAGAGGAAGAACAGGACGTTGACAAAAATTATAAACTCAATGCTGTTGACTGCGGGTCTTCCTAAGTGCTACTTGGGAGAAGCTGCTATGACGGCCACTTTTATTCTGAATAGGGTGCCTCATGCAACTTCTGACATTACTCCTCATGAACTCTGGTTCAAAGTCAGACCTAACTTGAATGTCATTCGAGTGTGGGGGTGTCTGGCATATGTCAAGCTTCCAGATCTGAAGATTCAGAAGCTTGGGACAAGGACTACTAAGACGATCTTCTTGGGGTATGCCGAGAAGAGTGATGCTCGGAGATTTCTTGATATTGAGTCAAATCATATCATTGAATCTCGCGACGCAGAATATATTGAAGACAAATTTACAAGGCACAAGAATATTGTTCTTGCGGATGTTCCGGAGAATAATGAGGGTGCGCAGGTCTTCAATGAAGATGTGGTTCAAGAAGATGTTGTTGAAACAACGGTTGAACCAGATCTCGCTGAGCCGTCAACGAAGCGAGATTGAGGAGGCCGAAGGACTTCGGAAGTGACTTTATCACCTATCATGTGGAAGCAGATCCGCTTACCTATGATGAGCGATGAAGACCAGAGACGCAGTTTTCTGGAGGGAGGCGATTGACAATGAAATTGAATCCATCACCTCCAATAACACTTGGGTGTTGGTTGATCTTCCTGAAGGAGCAAAATCCGTCGGATGCAAATGGATCTTCAAGAAGAAGATGAAAGCAGACGGAACTATTGACAAGTTCAAGGCTAGGCTAGTAGCCAAGAGGTTTTCTCAGAAGCAGGGAATCGACTACTTTGACACGTATGCTCCAGTAGCCCGGATGACTACCATCAGAATGTTGATTGCTCTCGCAGCGATACATAAGATGGTGATACATCAGATGGATATGAAAACAGCTTTCCTAAATGGCGAGCTGACCGAAGAGATTTATATGCAACAACCAGAGGGATTTGTCGTCAAGGGTCTTGAAGACAAAGTCTGCAAGTTGGTGAAATCTTTGTACGATCTTAAACAGACTTCCAAGATGTGGCATGAAAAATTTGACAAGGTTATAAGGTCAAATGGCTACATGGTCAGCGAGACGGACAAGTGTGTTTACACGAAGTTCGCTGATGGAAAAGGTGTGATCGTTTGTCTGTATGTGGACGACATGCTTATTCTAGGTACAGATATGAGCTGTGTCACGGAGACAAAGAGGTTCATCTCGAGCAAGTTCAGTATAAAGGACTTGGGGGAAGCTGATGTGATCTTAGGTATCAAGATCATCCGGACAGACACTGGACTAGCGCTGTCACAGTCTCATTATATTGAGAAGATGATCACTCGTTATAGATATCGGGATCTTTCAGGGATCGATACGCCGTACATGTGTGATCTGAAGCTAAAGCCTAATTCAGGGAAAAGCGTCAGGCAGCTGGAGTATGCAAGCGTAATCGGAAGTTTGATGTATGCTACTATTGCCACAAGGCCTGACATAGCTTTCGTCGTGGGAATGCTGAGTCGTTTCACGAGCAACCCTGGTGTTGAACACTGGAAGGCTGTGAAATGGGTTATGAGATATCTCAAGAAGACTCAGACAAATGCACTGTACTACATCGGAGATCCACAGGTAGTGGAATGCTTCAGTGATGCCAGTTGGTGCTCAGATTTGGAGAGTGAGATGTCCGCAGGTGGATATATTTTCACAATGGGTAGAGCTGCTATATCATGGAAGTCGAAGAAGCAGACAATGCTCTCGCGGTCATCCATGGAATCTGAGTTCTTTGCACTTGACACCGCAGCCGAGGAAGCAGAATGGATTCGAGAGCTCATGTATGATCTTCCAGTGGTTGGGGCGCAAATACCGGCAATACCGATATACTGCGACAACCAGGCGACTGCGGCGGTGCATCAAATGACCTCTTCAACGGAAAGAAGAGGACTCTACGGTTAAAGCACAGGGCAGTACACGATCTTATTAAGAGAGGTGTAATTGCAGTGATTGATGTTCGGAGTCAGGAAAACCTGGCGGATCCGTTCACCAGAGGCCTCAAGCGCCAGCTGGTCGATGACTCAGCATGTAAAATGGGCTTGAAGGCATTCTGATATTAGTTATTGTATTCCTACCATAAAGTTTTATGCTATTAGTTCAAAGATTTTTCTACTAGGCATCTAGCTTTTGGTTCAAGGAAGGACCATTAATTGGAAGAATATCAGGAACGGTGGGTACATATTCTATTGGACATGGAGAGGTTACGGACCTATAACCACTGTTGTCTACTGTTGTTTTCTGCGGAAAACGGTTCCTGTGGAAAGGTTGGCTTAATTGCCTTAATGAGTTCTCAGGCAGAGTGAATGCCTGGTGTGCTTTACAGGAAGCACGGTAGAGCAGCACTACAAGGAGTGAAACTCCATGCTACAGTGGGGTGACTCCACGATGAGGTTCCTATATGTGGGGTGCTGCCCAGGAATAGGATAAAGCCTCGGCTTCGCAGGCCAAGTCACAGCGGCGTAGCACCGCAAATAGACAGTTAGCCTAATGTTGTATGTTAAAAATAAAGAGGGATGTAGTCAGCACTACAAAGAGGAGTTCCTCATGTTACAGTGGCACGACACCACGATGAGGTACCCGGTTAGGGATAAAGCCTCGGCCTTGCAAGCCATGTCGTTGCGGCGTAACACCGCAAGGGAGCCTAGGGCTTCATGCTGGGTAGTTTGGCACTACAAAGAGGCAGTTGTCTCATGCTACAGTAGTATGACACTACAAAGGTTTCCAGATATGGGGTGATTCCCAGGGAGGGGTAATGCCTTGGCTTCGGGCCATGTCATAACGGCGTAGCACCGTAAGGGGAGCGTAAAGCGTTCTATGCCATGTCTCTTTATAATGAACTCACCTATAGTGTATGGACAGAGATATCAGGCCGTCTCTTGAGGGTAAACTTGTAGACGCCAAAAAGTATACACTGAAACCAGGCTGGCACAGGGTCTTTAATGTGCATAGCCAGAAGCACATGTGACTACATTATGTGAGTGGGAACAACTTCAGGTATGGTGCAGAATTCAAGGCTTAGTCCATTCTTGTATTATAGTCTGTGGTTTAACCCATGCGGGAAGATTCAAGTCATCGCGACATCTCTCCTAATGCATGATGGACAGTCACTGTGGGGAACACTCGAACCCATATATATTGAGATATGTAGGGGATTGTTGGGGCATTTGTATTCTTGACATGTAGAGAACTTGTTCTCTACATGCTTAGTGAAGTTTTAGTCCCACATCGAAAATGTACCATGTGGTATCTCAACATATATAGGCTTCTATGTATTGTTGGGATGTGCACATGGGTGGTGACCCAAAAGTAGGAACCATGTGGGTGATTTTACTAAGAGGTAAGAATAAGGCTCCATGGTAAGCTTCTAGCTTTTTGCTCTTGAAAAATTTATTTCCATGGGAGCTAAGCCCCATAGGGGCTTAGCGACTCGGACTCGGACTCGGGCTCGGGCTCAAGGGCTCATGAGGTGTAATGTGGCGTTTTGTTGGCGCACTTTGCACTTAGCAAGTCAGCATCATCGCTAGGCGCATAGTGTGCTTAAGTTGCGCTCGTTGCGAAAACCATTTGCGCGGCCACGTTACGCGCACCACGTTATGCGAGCCCAGTTACGCGGTCCATTACGCGAGCCCAGTTACGCGCGCCACGTTACGCGAGCCCAGTTACGCCGGCCCAGTTATGCAGCCCAGTACGCGCAGTGTGCGTAGTGTGCACAGCGTGCGTAGAGTGCGCAGTGTGCGCAGCGTACGCAGTATGCGTAGAGTGCGTAGTGTGCGCAGGTTGCTTAATAGGGCTGTGTGCGTAAAGTGCAAATCACGCTGGTTACGCGAGTGGTGCAACTTGCGGCAGAACGTGTCTTTGCATGTTCTGAGCGGTTGCTCCATGTTCGGGGTGGTTATTACCACGTCCCTAACATTGTGCTAACCGGACAGTTGTTGTAGGGGCCTATATAAGGTCTCCTCATTCTCTCTCACAGTAAGAACTAATACACAGGTAGTAGACAGAAAGTTTACAAGTGTTTAGAAGCTGTGAGAGAGAAGAGAGGTATTGTACCAGCGTTGAGTTTTGCATGGGAGTTCGTGTTCATCCGAGGAGTCAGAAGAGCAAGAGTGTTCCAAGTTCTCCGACGAACTTGCTGGTTCCTGGAAGCTATTCGTGTGGGGCGAATAAAGCTTTGAGCATCGATGATCATTCACCCCAGCAGGAGTTTTTCCATCTTTCGCCTGTCACCTTCTTCGTTTATCAGAATTCTATTAGCGCACCTTCGGTGAAGTGTTTGCGTTGTTAGAAATCTGTGCACCTTCTGTGAAGTGTTGCATCTTTCGCCTGTCACCTTCTTCGTTTATCAGAATTCTATTAGCACACCTTCGGTGAAGTGTTTGCGTTGGCAGAAATCTGTGCACCTTCTGTGAAGTGTTGCATTAGTGGAATTTCTATTACGTACCTTCTGTGAAGTGTTACGTAATAACGATTGTTTTACAATTGTTACGAATTCTCAGTTTTCCATCGAAAAAATTGTGCCCCGACACTAACATACTTAAACTCGAGCTGAGCTGCCGAAGAACCGACGTGTATTAGAACATTTGGTTCAGTTAATACGGTCATGGATTAAGGTCTTAAAGTGCGTGTCTAAATTTAATGGAAATATTGTAACATTATTGGGTTGGATTTCTTGGATTACAATAAGCCCCAAAAGATTTTATTGAGAGTAAGATTTGAAGATTTTATTAAGAGTAGATTTGGAGCGATATCGACGTCTAGATCGGTTTGGATTTTATTGAGAGTAGATTTTATTGGCAGATATTATCAGTATACCGGTCCATACGGGCTGAGTGGAAATCGGGTTGGTTTAGTGTTTTGATCAGAATTTGTCGTCTAGATCGTCTCGAGAATAGAAACAAGATTGGGAAGAAATATATGTTATTTCTTGACCTAATTGAAATAGAGAATATTGGTATAAGATTTTACAAAGATAAATTTTGAGTTGCATCCCATATTATTTAACCATATTCAAGATTTACTCCACTGTTTTATCATAATGTACAATACCTTCTACTTCCGTCAAAAACTAACGGTCAGCGGAGTTGACCGTTAGTTTTTGACCGAAATGTCCCTTCCATTTTTTCAAGCTGACGAGAGGAAACCGGTAATAATGGTGATTTACTAGGGGTATTTCGGTCAAAAATTAACTGTCAACAGAGTTGACCGTTAGTTTTTGAGAAAAGTGGAAGATATTGTACATTATGGTAAAACAGCGGGGTGTACCTTGAATATTGTTAAATAATGTGGGGTGCAACTCAAAATTTCTCTTTTACAAAAGAATCTTTACAACTTGCTACAAGAGAATGAAATGGGGAGAGAGAGAGAGAGAGAGAGAGAATTCGAAAATACCACATCAGTTCATTTTCAAGTCGAAAAACCCCCCTATTAAAAAAAATCTTTATTATTATTATTATTATTATTATTATTATTATTATTATTATTATTATTTGGAATTTAGAGATCATGTTTTGTTTATTTTTGTTTTTATCATTGTACAGATTATTTAAATGTTGTTCATTAAGAATTAGTAGTAGTAGATAAATTTTTGGGATTTAGGGATCATGTTTTGTTTATTTTTGTTTTTATCATTGTACGGATTATTTCAATGTTGTTTATTAAGAATTATTAAAATATTAATACTTATGATTTCTATAATTAGAACTAGGTGAATATATATAGTTATATGCTATGTATATTTATTTCTATAATTATATGTATTTACCTATATATATAGTATACTGTGTGTGTTACTTATATATACATGCATGTATGTATAGTTAGTTATATAGATTTAGGATTATCTTATATTCGAGCCTTTTAAATCATTATACATCAACCAATGACTAATGCAATTGGATACCATTTTTAGTATGTGTTCGGCTAGGGTAATACGACTCATTGACACTCGATGTCTATCCACAATTAAGGGTACGACACGTTGATATGTGCAGTGTATGATGGCTATCCACAATAAACGGTTTGGAGATTGACCACATACATACTATTCTCTCATCCAATATCTCGCTCATAATGTCGATCATGCAATAGCTATACGATCGATACGAGTCATAATCTATCTCTCGTGTACAATGTCGCAATATGAATTCTAAATATGCAAGCATGGAGAATAGCATTTATGTTATAAATGAGAAACGTTGAGTGTACTATACTTGCCTAACAAGTGTGAGACACAAAAATGACCCAAATAAATGAACTCTCCTCAAACGAGTTCAAACTCATATATAACTACCACCAATGAGTCACGGATGATGTCAAATATCAGGATTCATCATCCCAGCAGGATGTTCTGTCTTCTTTTTCTTCTCTCTTCTTAAAGTTGTAAACGTTCTGTCTCAATTGCAACACGTTTGCAACGAAAAACGTGTTATGATTCTGTCAGTTTGTAATCAAAAGTTCTGATAAGTTGTAAAAAATAAAAAACCTAAAATCCTGATATTTAATAAAAAACAAAATAAAAAACCTAAAATCCTTCTAAGTACCTAAACATATATATCCAAATTCACATGAACATATATAACAAATTTTAAAATATATTTAATATTCATATTATATTTAAACTAATTACTTGATATTATCTAACTAAACACATATCCAACTTTCTAAAAACATATCGGTAACAAATCATATTTAAAATATATTTAAATTATTTCAATATTCAAAAAAAAAAAAAAAAAAAATGGTATGTGCAATGCACCATGAAGGTGACTATATCTAAATATATCCTTATCCAATATAGATTTTGAGCTTTTGGATTCCTAGAATAAATTTTGATTTAAATTATTCATCCCATATGACTCCATCATTTATAATAAATTTTGATTTAATTTTTTTTTTTCCATTCGTTGTACGTATTTCATAATCAGGTCCGAAAAATTGGCCCATGTGCAGGTCGAGTTCAATTAGTTGTGGGTCCGGACCAAATCGATTTCGTATATTGGATCGTGCCAGGACCATGTATATCTGCTCATAATATTGGCCCGGCCCAAAGTCCAGGCACAACACAGTCCGGCACAGCCCGAGACCCGGCCCCACCCGACGCATGGCCCGACCTGGTATAGGAATTTGAAGTCAACAAACTTGTCAAAAGGCCGACCACTAGACAATCTGGAGTTAATTCAATGGCTGTGCACAAACATGCATTGAACACACACATGCGTGTATACAATGTCCTCCCATCTGAATAGTGCATGGGCCTGAGAGGTCCGGTCCAGCCCGATCCGACCCATTTACAGCTCTAGTATTTCATACTACTTAAAAAGAATAAATAATAGTAGTACAAATTATTATATTATTTTATATTATTATCAAGAAAACAAAAAGATCACCATTTTAATTATTCAAAAATTATTGTTATATCAATATTATTATTTTATTTTATACATGAATGCAAGACTATTTAAAGAGACCACAAAACAGCTCATGTAATTACCTAGCTTCTCATATTAACTTTAATAAATAATTTAATTAATAAACATATGTCAGGATATATTTTTTAAAAAACAGCTTTACGGTAAAATTGATTTTTTTTACTATATAGTATAGATTTTCTTAAGTTTAAATATTAAGTTACTCAAACTTAATATAGTTACTAACTTATTAAATCTTTTTTTTTTTTTGTGAGAAAACTTATTAAATCTTTAATTGGTAAATTGTTGTTAAAGACCAACTTATAGCGATCCATAACCTATAATGGGTTTAAAAAAATACATAAGGTCATTGTGAGGCCTATGGTTGGCCATGGCGAGAGAACAATCCTTGGCCCCGACCAAGCCCATTGCAATCGCCGCCTTCCTAAAAATTCATTATACAATGAAACAAACTAAGAGCATGAGCCTGGAAATTCATGCCCCTTACTTAAACTAGTAGCATGCACGTGCATATAAAAAATATTAAAAAATTAAATATAAATTTATTATAAAAGTTATTAATTTTAGAAATTGAACTCAAACAATCAAGAAAAATATCTTCCACCTTAGTCACTTAAGTTAGAATAATTTAGTTGTTTTAATAGTTAGTGGGATATTTAGGTATCTTTTTATTAATTTTTTTAAAATGATAATATACATAAGGCTTGGATGTCTCATTTTTGAGCCGTTTCAAAGCCGCATTATCTCTAGTCATATAAAGAGGTTTCAAATTGGTTCAAGATTGAGCCGTTTAAGCCGTGTGTACGTATATCATCAACCATTTTATTTAAAAAAAATTAAAATAAAATAAAATTAACTATATTTTTTATCTTTTGTGCGATAATCGAACCCTCTCTCAAAAAGCACCCGGTACTAGAATATATTTAAAATTAAAATTACGTTTAAACTAACTATATAATATTATCTAATTAAACACATATCCAGAATTTAAAAAATAATCATAACAAATCATACTCAAATATATTCAAATTATATTTAAAATATTCAAATATAATTTAAATTTTTATATACTTTATTAATACTATCATTGATTTATTTTATAACATGACTAGTATAGTAGAATATTTAGGTAGATGACACAAAATAAGTAGACTTCAAATATTATGTTCATTTATTATAATTTTAATATACAATATATATATATATATATATATTTTTTTTTTTTTTTTTTTTTTTTTTTTTTTTTTTTATACAATATATATATATATATATATATATATATATATATATATATATATATATATATATATATATATATATATATATATATGCAAATTACCTCTAGCCTAGTGGTTAAGAGAGATGCATGCGGCCCGAGGGAAATCGATTCCTCGTGGGAGCGTTCGCCACAATTACCTTCCAATATATATAATGAGAAAAACGTTTAAATTTGTCAACATGAAAAATCAAACTCAATTAAACAAGAAAAATACCTTGCATCTTAACCAGATGAGTTAGAAAAAATATTTAATTATAATTGGATAATATTCTTATTATATGTGCATTTACTAAGTATATATAAGACGACTAACTTTTAATCTTTGTGAGTATTTTTAATATAAGTTAGAATGATTACTTATGTAGGTGCATTTATCTAGTGGTGCTTAAATATCACATTGAGAGCATCTCCAACCCTATTGTGACTTTGGAAAAAAGTTAATGCCACATAGGAATGACAAAATTTTATTCAAAAGTTCTTCTCCAATGCAATTGTCAAGTCAATTGTGAAGCTTATGTGGCAAAAATTAAAGAAGACTTTGTGAAATTGATTGTCTTGTTCTAGACAATGCACTTGACAATATCTTCTCTTCCATGTCATCAATTATGAATAAAAAATATTAGAAAAAAGAAAGAAGATGAGTAGTTGTCTTAAAAGTTGCCTTGGAAGTTGGAAAAAAATACTTTTTATTGTCTTCTCAATACTTTTGCATTGGAGAGAGTTTTTCTATCTCATTGTCTTTTGAGATATAATTTTGCCACATAAACAAGACATTGTCTTGTGGCTCATGCCACAGAGGAGCCACCTAAGACTCACAACACTTAACAAGACAATAGGGTTGGAGATGCTCTGATGAGGATGAGGTTTCACATGGTTCGCCAATTTTGACATGATATTAGTAAGTCCGAAATCATAGAATTTTCAATTCTAATCTATCTATACTACTATATACTAAGAAAAGTTAAGTTTCACCGTAAAAATTTTTGTTCCAAAAATGTCCTTTCATATGTTTACCAATTAAAAATGTTCATTAAATTTAACATGGGTAGTTAGATAATTACATATTGGAAAAAAAAAAAAGAATGGATGTTTTTTCTTTCCAAGTAGTAAAAAAATAAATGAGTGTTGTTTGCTCTTCTCAAGTAGTAAACAATTAAGGGACTATTATTTGCTATTTTCGAGTAATACGAAATAAGTGCAACACACGTGCATGTATACTAGTACTACTATATATAAGAAAAATAGGCTTTAGCGTGAAAGTTTTTATTCCAAAAATACCCCATGTATATTTACTAAATAAAATGGTTCGTTATGTTTAATATGAATAGTTATGTAATTATGTATACAAAAAATATTAAGGAGGTTGTTTTTTTTTTCCAAGTATTATAAAATACGTACAAGGCACGTGTGTATATAATAATAATAATATTTATCCCAATACAAGGTTGTTGAATAAAAAGTGTTTTCAATTAAAAAGCATGTGCCTAAACCTAGGAAGTTAACAATTTTAATCATAAATTTATTGCTAATCAATTTGAAAGAGAACTAATCAAGTAAACAGTCAACTTTAGCATACTAGCGTTCTCTTCAGATTCAAGCCTCCCTCGTTAGGCACCATCCCACCAAACTCCATTGATTCAATAATTATTAAAGTATGGAGAAGAGTTTGTAGGAGGCTTTCTGACATTTTATGTTCTTGCCGTTTTGAAGTTGTATATCACCAGTTATATAATGGATCTTGGATTTCTTGGGTGGTGGTTCGGTTCGGTCACTTCAAAATTGATGGGAGCATCCCGAGTCATAGGCAAAGTCCGAGAAGACTTTGAGCTTGAACAACTCCCTACCACAGGTTTATGTTTATGTTTGAAATCGAACCATTCATGTACGATTTTGAGCTTATTCTAAATTTGGATCACATTTACTAATAGAAACTTTTAAGACTTATGCCATCTCCAATGGGAGTTTCCATCTCCCCTATTTCTATGTGATCCATTTTAGAAAAACTCGTCCCATGCATGATTTTTATTTTAATTTCTATCCTATATGGCGGTGATGTAGGATGCACAGTTTCTACGAGAGTTTCCACATATATGAACTCTCATTGAAATTTTTCATCTCTTATATCAATTAATATTGAACTTCACGTTAAATTGATACTTTTATTTGTTGCCACGTATACAAATGGAAAATTATTGGAGTATATTTTTTGTGTTTGTAATTTCTATATTGAACTTTATGAACTTGGATAGAAATTTTCTTGAAGTACAGTGACAAAGCAGACTAGAAAGTAGAAACTCAATTTTAGAAATCTCTACTGGAGATGGCCTTAGGCTTGTTGTTGTTGACGACCTATAACGGTGGTATGTCTAGGAACTCACTGGCCGCCAACTTTAGCTCTCAACTATTTGAAACTTTGACAATTGACACAGAGTGACTCTACTAGCTAGGGAATAATTTGCACAGAGGTTCTAGAAAAATCAATAATCTGCACAGAGGTTCTAGAAAAATCAACAAATTTGCACAGAGGGCCTGTTTGGTAACCTTGTTTTGTAGTCGGAAGTGAATTTTTTTTGAGAAAGTGAGGTATGGATTTTCAAATCTGATGTTTGATTCAATTGGATTTGGAAGAGGGGAAGAAAAACTCTGATACACCTCAGTTCCTGTCTCCCTCCAAAATTCTCTTCTCCACTTCCTCTTTCCACAATAGGATGTGGGCTGAAAAAAAAAAAAAAAAAAAAAACTAGTGGAGGAAGAAGAGAGCTGGGAAGAAGAGAGCAGAGCAATTGGAAATGCATATGGACGGGAAAGAAGAGAGCAGAGCAATTTTTTTGTGGAATGCAGCTGCTGCTCTCTTCTTTCAATGTTATATATTAATATATATTAATAGTTTATTAACTATATTTATTAGATAATTGGTAATGAACAGTTTGATATTTAGTAATAACTATTAGTAATAAGTAAAAAATAAACTAAATAATTATTATTAAAAATAATTTACTTATTCGATTGTATAATTAGAATAATTAACTAGTTAACCAAATATTTTTATTAATATTAATTAATTATATCTGCTTTTCATTTTTTAAAGTAATTATCATAATCTTAATTATTATAATATACCCTCTCACTTTCCACTTCTTACTTTCTTATCCTAACCAAACACCTTTGTCCCCTACCAGGGGGATAAAAAAGTGAATGAATTCCTATTACTCTTCCTTACTTCAAAGTCCAAATCTATATCTTCCTACACTTACGATTTACCAAACAAGTTCTAATTGATTTTATTGACTTTTTATTAGCATTTGATCTCTACTTTTGGCTATCTCCGGATCATTAACAAATATTAATCCTTGGTAAGTGGTAAATAACTACTTCCTCTCCTTGAAATTTATTCTCTTCGCAGAAAATCTACATACGCTACTACCAAGTGATGATAATTAGGATTAAAAACAAAAACATGTTGGTTTATATGCACTAGATCCTAAAAGTTTGATAATTTTGCATAAACAATATGAAGTTACATAATTATTTATTGTTTCTTTGGAAGTTGTATAAACCTTAATGATAGCATGCATGAAGTTTGTTAGACTTGAACCCCTATTACGGGGCCTTGGGGTTGGAATTAGGGCTGTGCACAATTAAGTCAAATCGGTCAAATCGAACCAAGTCAAATCGAACCGATTGGTTTTAAATCGAACCGATGGTTTGGTTCGGCTTCAATTTTTTCAAAACCGACCGGATCGGTTCGGTTCACTGTTTAGTTATGCCAAAAACCATCTAAACCGAACCGAACCAAACCAAATCCTTGTTAAATAGTTAGGATTGGCCGGTTAGGTATGGGTTCATTGGGTTGTATTATACCGGTTTGGTTCATTTATTCACATCATAGCCATTTATCAAGTTGAAATTGAAAGAGCTCTCTCTCTAGTCTCAAAGAGAAGTGCTGGCGGCTCCTATTCTTTTCTAATTGCTCCTGTGCACATGAAAGGGGCTTTTAGTTGAATGTATACGAATTTTTATATGTATAATTGGTATTTTTCTCCACCTACAAAGCGCAAGTTGAATTGAAGCTGTTGAATTGTATTTACTGTTGCAAAGTGCAAGTTGACTGAGGTTTCACCCACAAAAAAACATACAGTTCATTTTTTATGTGATCAAAACCGACTAAGTCGAACCGATCCGAACCGAACCAAGTCGGTCGGTTTCAAAACCGAATCGACCATTTGGTTGGTTCGGTTCGGTTTTGTTTATTTTCAAACCGATTAACTTCGGTTCGACTTCGGTTGGGACCAAATAGGTCGACCACCGACCGATGCACACCCCTAGTTGGAACAGGACCTGGTTGTCTCCATGTTCCGCATGTGTGATCCCACAAGGCTTGCCTAGGCACATTTGTTTTTCTTTTGAATATAGATTGAGGTTGCAAAAACTAAGTTAACTCATGTATCTCAACTGGGGAAAAAAGAGAGCTTATCTCATATCCATTTTTCTGGATTTTTTTGATAAAATTCATCCAGTTAACAAAGTACTTAAACAAGAAGAGATGAATTTGTATGATGCAACATAAAAGAGATCATCATATTCTTTTAAAAGTTTAGAGACGATGATTTTGAGTACTTGATAAAAGAAGTCAAGGAACTTGCTACATCGATATGTGGTCTTCAAAAAAAGAGTTGTTCGTAGAAACAAGCATTCTGATAAGGATTGGGAAGGGGGAGGGGGGTGGGAAGAATAATTTTAGAATTACCTACTTTATCCATATTATAGATCACTAGTATATATATGTACGTGCGTTGCACATATTTTATAGATTATTATTAAAATATTATTATAACTATTGTAATCTTTATTAAGACTACTTAGGAAGACTAAAAGACAACTATTTTAATTATTATAAATTTATTGTTATATTAATATATCATGTAGGAAGACCAAAAGACACATCCTATAATTACCTTGATGCCCTTATTAACTTTAATGAATAATTATATTTTTTAAACATATGCAAGGATATATTTGAAAATAAAAGTTTTACGCTGAAGCTCAAATTTTCTCATTATACAGTAGCATAGATTTAGGATACCGTTATTGGCACTTCTAAAATGTCATCTTGCACTCCTCTTTAATTTCTAACATTCAAATTCTACATTTGTCCCTGTATTAATACTATTGGCACTCCTAATATGCCATCTTGCACTCCTCCCTCCATGCATACATAATTTAATGTCATATTTAATGCATGGGTATATTTGGAATTAGAATGATAAAAAAATTAAAATGGAGTGCATGATGATTGTCACGACCCGCACCCACTGTTAGGGCACGAGAACGTAACAACGCCCAGCCTACGCCGCAGTGTCGGCGGTAGAACGCTGTCCTAGGTCAATCATCTAACAATATAAAGGTACCTGTACAGTTTATACTCTCCGAATGGAGGTAACATCACAACATACAGTCTCAATCACATCTAAGGTAGAAGAATGAAGAACAGATAGATAGATAGTAACTCAAAGAGAACCATAGCATAGATGAAATAAGTCTAAGTGTCTAGGATACATAACATCCAGAATGTCAACTCATAATACAATAAGTCTAAGAGTCTATATATATCTACATCTCAAAATACAACTCAGATGTGAGACAAAATGATAATACAGAAAAGACCGTCTAGCTAAACTAGCCTAGACAACTGGGCAACATCCTCAGCTGCAGGTGGATCTTGCTGAGGGTCCACAACATAAGTATCATCTAGTCCTGCTCCATAATAGGTAGTCACCAGGGCCTCATCCTCATCCTCTGTAATATTTTCAACAGGTCCAGTCAGGACAGGAACGAGCACAATACATCTCACACAGTTCATAACAGGTTAGGAAATACGATACAGGCAATAGAGTAAGATACAGGAAATGCTGAAAGAAAATATACGCTGTAAAAGAGATAGCTGTAATGAAATATCTTCTGTATATAGAGAACTATAAGTGACTAGTGATGTAGAGTACAAGATAGGCATGTGAATGGCTAGAATTTATACATGATTACACTACTGAGTTTGCACATGATTACACTACTTTGGAATTATTCACATGTCCACTTCTACTCTCCCGTTACCCCAATCAATACACAAGGATCTATACAAGTTACGTTATTATACATGATATCACATGGGGCCCATGAAAGGGTGCACATGATAGTATACATGAGGGCTCAGTAAACATGAGAGTACATGATCACATGAGTATACATGCATGATGGAAGCACAGGAGTACATGATGAAAGTGAAACACACGTAACATGAAGTACCCGATGCTCTCGAGGGGGATAACATCTCATATAAAGATCCATATAGTATCAATCCATGTTACCAACGTGACAGCATCAAGTAAAGTAATCTAGAGCGAGAAGTAAAGCCTGAACAAGTATGAAACGGTCAGAGAATGTACTCGCCTGATAACTGAATGTCTGAAGAGGATATACTGTCTGAGGAGAGGTGTATGGCTCCTAATCAGAGTAATACAAGTCACAATGTATCCACAATGGTAAAAATAAAGTATACAATGCATACTACATAATTCTAGGTCAATCTGGTCAAAAGTCAACTCTTGGTCAACTCAATAGTCAAACTGGGTCACAGGAAGTCATACTAGGTCACAGGGGATCAAACTGAGTCAAATAAAGTCAAACAAGGTCAAACAAGTCAAGGTTAGTCAAATCTAGGTTAAAGTCAGCTCTTGGTCAACATTCTAATCAAACTAGTCAAATACTAGTCAACATGATCAATCTGGGTCAAGTCTAGGTCAAACTTAGACCAACTAAGGTTTTGGGTCAAACAAAGACTAGTCAGCAAGGTAATAGGTCAATGGTCAACTATCTAAGTCAATACCACAAGGTTAAGGTATAACCAATACCTATACAAGTATACCACACATATATATACATATATATATAATACCAATCTTAATCCTATATTCAAGCTAATCCTACATTCCAATCTCAAGTCATGACTTGACTCTAAGTATCCAACTTAACCCATACATAAGTCCTTCCACAAAACCTAAGTCACAATAGTATACTCATATATAGGTCAACCCTAAACCAACTAGTTAATAGCCTAGGGTTTAGTCAAACTTAGTCAACAAGTCCTCTTAAGTCTATCCAAACCATTTCTAGGTCAATTAGGTCATGGTTGACCTATAGTTAACTTTGGTCAACAATGGTCAATTATCTAGTCAAACTAGTCTACTAGTCAAGTTAGGTCAACCAATGTTAAACTAGTCATTCTAGGTTAATTTAAGTTCAATCTAGGTCAACTAGGTCAAGTTTGACCTAAGGTTGACTTTGGTCAACCCTTAGTCAACAAGGGTCAACTTGGGTTAGCCCCTATGCCATAGGCTAGTAGCTTAGGCCATAGGCTAATGGTTATAGGTTTTCATCTAACCTATATTTAGAAGTCAAACATATATATATATATATATATATATATATATATATATATATATATATATATATATATATATATATATATATATATAGACACTATCTACCTACTACCTATATATCAATATGAACACTCTATATACAATACCAAAACCCACACTCACATATATATATAAATGACACAATGATCTAATACAAAATGTATATATATCATATATATATATATACATATATATATAAAACCTATTTATATATTATATATATATATATATATATATATATATATATATATATATATATATATATATAGAGGGTGAAAGACTTAGAGTGAGAGAGAGAGAGAAGAGGACAGTGAGAGAGAGAGAGCTGCTGTACACAGCAAGGGGAGGAAAGGGTTCCAGAATTCCTGGACAGGAAATGCCCCCAAACACACACACACAATGACATATATACATATATATGTATATACACCACAACTACACATATACACTACTACAAACCCTCAAAACTCACCCACATTCTCACATACATATATACTACGTATATATATACTAGAAATACACTAATACATGTATAAATCAGAATCAAAATCGATTTGAAATTCAATTTTGCAAAAATGGAATAAACCCAAAAACTGGAACTGTGCACCGTGCACTCGATACTAGGTAACTCGATTTACACACCCGAAATCGAGCTAAGGCTCGATCCTATTGGTTGGTAACTGGGGCCCCACACTTACACTAGTGTCCTAGGTACCTGACACGACACCACGACATGAATTCATGTGTCAAAACACACAAAAACCCCACACGGGTAAACTCTGATACGCAACGCGTGCACAGCGTCGTGCACGCGTGCAGTTCTCTCTAGGACACGACACACACGCACCCGTGTCTCGTGGTCGTGTCCCTAGGTTCGCCTAGGGTCAGGCTAGGTGTCAGTGTGCCTGCACGGTGTCCACGTGTCTCACAGAGTCGACACGAGACCCGTATCAGTCGAGGAAACTCGACTGACATACGCGGTTTAGCACCGCGTCGTACAGAGATGCACGTGTCTCGTGGATACGACACACACAATATTGTGTCTCATGCTCGTGTCAGTAGGTAGGGTAGGTCTAGGGGTATGTGTCAGTGTCATGGTCCAGTGTCCAAGTTGTGTCGTGTCTAAGTTACAAGGTCGTGTCAGTGAGGTCTGTGCACTCGTGCACAGGATGTGCTCGACCAGTGCGAGTGAGTTTTCTCACTCGACACGATACGACTCGACACGAGACTTTGGGGGTGTCTTGTCAGACATTGCCCCTAGGTCTGTGCCAAGTGGCACGTGTCCACGTGTCCAATTCGTGGAGAAATCAGTATCGAGTAGCAGGGGATTAAAGTGTGCACAGTGTGATATTTAACAGTGTGTTCGTGTCCAATTTGGACACGGATACAGCACGAAAACGTGCTCAGTAAGTTAGGGTTGTAACCTACTAGTCTAGGGCTACCCAAAAATGTAATTTGTTCTACATTTTAACAGAAACAAATCCTTTGTGGCATTTCAACAAACAAGGATTTCTAGCTTAGGATACGTGTCCGATACGGACACCTAACCGACTCTAATTTTCACCAAATTTGACCCACAGTTATGGTAGTCCTACATGCATGCATTTATGAAGAAAAATCAGGATATTAACTAAGTTTAAGGGCATTTACCTATTTTTGCAAATCCAATAAAAAACCAATAAAGAGGGGGTGTGCTTCCTTCAACTTGGTGATGTCCCAAAGCTTCCAAATTCCTTGATAGCAGGCCCTAACTAGTACCCTCTAGTGTAGGGGAGTCCAATGCAAGAAACTAGAGGTGATTTGGATCAAAATTGATCAAGTTGTGGTCTTGTGAAGAAATGGAAATTTCTAGGTATAAATTCATGTAAAAATGTTCATGAATGATGCAATGGGATTATATAGAATGGTGTAGGGCTAGGGGGGGTGCCCTTGGCCGGCCATGGCATGGGGCGGGGGGGGGGGGGGGTGGGTGTCCTTGGCCTTCCTTCATGGCTAATGCAAGACTTTGTGTAAAAGGGTTGAGATATTTGGAGGGTTTTAAGGAAAATATCAATAAAGGTAAATCTAGATATTTATCTTACTTTAACCAATACAAATATCTATCCTCTTAGTCATTCTAGGTTAGTAGCTAACCTCTAGATTAGTGCTAAACTAGGTTAGAAGCTAACATGACACTAATCAACTAATTAAAAATAAAATAAATCACATAAATACAATTAATTCCAAATAATTCCTAGAAAATTACCAAAATACCCTTTAGGCTAAAAAGCCATAATTTGGTGTTCTAAACCTATGGCTAGGCTCACATGATCATGGTTAGTCTCTAGGTTATGAAAAACTAGGGTTTATACTAAGTCATACTAACAAAGTCAGAAAGTCATAAGTCATGACTTAGAAAATGGTTTAACTTAACTAAAATCACCAGAAAATCATACCATGATTAAAATACCACTAATAAATAATAAAAATAATAAATTTTCAAAAATACCCTAATTTCAGAAAACTGGGTGTTACAAGTCTACCCACCTTAAAATAATTTCGTCCTCGAAATTTAGATGGTCGTACTCCTCCTTGGTCAAACCTCCAACAATCAGGGTCGAAACCACTACCTAGGCAACATACAAGGTCAACAAGCAAAATATGGATAGTAGACCTATACTGGGTCATGTCCAAAAATTGGCTGGCAGTTTTAGGTCATAAGGTGTCCTTAATTCAAATTGAAGCCAAAAGTAACTCCATGGGGTAAACCAGGATGGAGCCTCGGGTCAGAAAAATCGTACTAAGCAAATGAAGCACACAATTGTATGCCTGAGTGGGACACTAAGGTCATGGGTGTAGTATGTCATGTCTAGGTCATGTATGTGAAGTCAGTTTTGAGAAAACAACTAGTCTTGTGCTCCAAATTTAAAAGTCACGGTAACGTGCCTACGATGATCATAATTTAGAGTGGGAAAGATCTATGGCCTAAATTGAACCAAAAATCGTGATGAAATAGTAGTATAAAGGACAGGTTTAAGTGGGATAGTCTGTGGTCTCATCTAGGTGCGCTAATCATTCTAGATCAATACTGTCCTATGGTATCAAAATGTACAAGCAATCTAAGGTGTCCTAATTGGGAAGGTAAGGGAACAACAATCATCAAGGCTATAGGGTCGTCTACCATCCTATATGAAAATGGGTCATTAACAAGTGAGAAATCATTAAAGTTACCATTCCATAAAAAGAAAATTGAAAATTTAGGTACAAACAATCACAAATAGATTTTAGTCTTGACACGATCTAAGTTGATCAATTTTAGGATAAACCGAGATTGGGCAAGATGGGAAATCAATGAAATCAAGTATGAGCACGAGCATCCAATGATGAAGATCCAGGTCATGATTAAATTTAATCCAACTGGATATGAATACGAGGTTCATAGGTGATGAAATAATTTCAAGGAGAATTATCAAGGCTGTTGCGGATAAGATTCTAGGGCAAGTTTAATTATGTCTCCATCCACGTAGATTAATATATAAAAAAGCGAACCAAAATGCAATAGGTTGATCAGACCATCATGCGCCGGTTCTGATTAGATAATATGTTAGTGGGTGTACACCCAATAAAATATATCTTGATCAAGCTCGAAAAGGATAAGCTTGTAAAACTTAAGGATAAATTTATAGCATAAGATATAAGTAAGGGTGGAAATGATGAAAGAAGATACATAGTCCAAGATCCTTAACCAATCGGGTCAAGTATTCAAGGTAAGGTACAAGGTCAAGTGTTTAAGGGTTCAAGCAGAACACCATCACATGCCAGGTCGAAAGAATTGAGCCAAGGTGGATCTCTAATTGAAATAAGAATTAATTTAGTATCATGGTAGAGGTTATAGTTAGCCATTTGACCAGAAAATTATATCAAGAAAATAGAGTACAAGGAGACGGGTTTTAGTAGGACATGTAATACCTACATGAAGGTAGGCTAGTCTAGGTCTTACATGTGAAGTTTGTTGGGAGGTAACAGCTAGTATTATACTCCGAATGTCTAAGTCACGGTAAAGGACGTCCAATGATCTAGAATAGAAAGTGAGAGTTCAAGACGTGACAAATTGATGCAAAAATTAAAGAAGATCAAATTAACCCAAAAAATAAAATTAATTAGGAATCCAGTAAATAATTTAGGAACACAGTCCTAGGGATAGATAGGCTACTAGATGAATATAGTTAGGGTTCGATCAATCAAAGGTCAAGGTTAAAAGGTCTCAATAAGTCTTTATTTAAGAAAATTGTCGAGTAAGTCAGGTTTGGGGTACAGTCACATAGTTTGGTAGAAAGAGTTGAGCAAGATGCAAAAATAGAGGGGACAATTCATTTCAATGGAAAGCAATTAGCAAGAGAATTAGATGGCAAGAAACAGATGAGATTTTTCTCATAAATGTGATTGAGTACCTTAAAATAAAAGATATTAAATCAAACACAAAAATTTTAAATTAACAACTACAAAAATTTCAAATCATCAACTAACACCAGGATTCAAAGTTCTACAGTGAATCCTCCAAAATCAAATTCAATCAAGGGAAAAGGAATTTAAATCGTAATTTCAAATAAGATTCTCAAGGATCATCCCAGGAATCTCTCAAGGTATCCTAACAATGATTGAGTATCCTCTCTCACTAAGCCTATCCCTCAAATCCTATCGCAGGCTGTAGTGATACTCTAGTTCGAATACCACTACATAAACTCGACCTGCATGGGCCACCACTAAAAACGTGTCACGACCCGCACCCACTGTTAGGGTACGAGAACGTAACAACGCCCAGCCTACGCCGCAGTGTCGGCGGTAGAACGCTGTCCTAGGTCAATCATCTAACAATATAAAGGTACCTGTACAGTTTATACTCTCCGAATGGAGGTAACATCACAACATACAGTCTCAATCACATCTAAGGTAGAAGAATTAAGAACAGATAGATAGATAGTAACTTAAAGAGAACCATAGCATAGATGAAATAAGTCTAAGTGTCTAGGATACATAATATCTAGAATGTCAACTCATAATACAATAAGTCTAAGAGTCTATATATATCTACATCTCAAAATACAACTCAGATGTGAGACAAAATGATAATATAGAAAAGACCGTCTAGCTAAACTAGCCTAGACTACTGGGCAACATCCTTAGCTGCAGGTGGATCCTGCTGAGGGTCCACAACATAAGTATCATCTAGTCCTGCTCTATAATAGGTAGTCACCAGGGCCTCATCCTCATCCTCTGTAATATTTTCAACAGGTCCAGTCAGGACAGGAACGAGCATAATACATCTCACACAGTTCATAACAGGTTAGGAAATACGATACAGGCAATAGAGTAAGATACAGGAAATGCTGAAAGAAAATATACGCTGTAAAAGAGATAGCTGTAATGAAATATCTACTGTATATAGAGAACTATAAGTGACTAGTGATGTAGAGTACAAGATAGGCATGTGAATGGCTAGAATTTATACATGATTACACTACTGAGTTTGCACATGATTACATTACTTTGGAATTATTCACATGTCCACTTCTACTCCCCCGTTACCCCAATCAATACACAAGGATATACAAGTTATGTTATTATACATGATATCACATGGGGCCCATGAAAGGGTGCACATGATAGTATACATGAGGGCTCAGTAAACATGAGAGTACATGATCACATGAGTATACATGCATGATGAAAGCACAGGAGTACATGATGAAAGTGAAACACACGTAACATGAAGTACCCGATGCTCCCGAGGAGGATAACATCTCATGTAAAGATCCATATAGTATCAATCCGTGTTACCAACGTGACAGCATCAAGTAAAGTAATCTAGAACGAGAAGTAAAGCCTGAACAAGTATGAAACGGTCAGAGAATGTACTCGCCTGATAACTGAATGTCTGAAGAGGATATACTGTCTGAGGAGAGGTGTATGGCTCCTAATCAGAGTAATACAAGTCACAATGTATCCACAATGGTAAAAATAAAGTATACAATGCATACTACATGATTCTAGGTCAATCTGGTCAAAAGTCAACTCTTGGTCAACTCAATAGTCAAACTGGGTCACAGGAAGTCATACTAGGTCACAGGGGATCAAACTGAGTCAAATAAAGTCAAACAAGGTCAAACAAATCAAGGTTAGTCAAATCTATGTTAAAGTCAGCTCTTGGTCAACATTCTAATCAAACTAGTCAAATACTAGTCAACATGATCAATCTGGGTCAAGTCTAGGTCAAACTTAGACCAACTAAGGTTTTGGGTCAAACAAAGACTAGTCAGCAAGGTGATTAGGTCAATGGTCAACTATCTAAGTCAATACCACAAGGTTAAGGTATAACCAATACCTATACAAGTATACCACACATATATATACATACATATATATATAATACCAATCTTAATCCTATATTCAAGCTAATCCCACATTCCAATCTCAAGTCATGACTTGACTCTAAGTATCCAACTTAACCCATACATAAGTCCTTCCACAAAATCCAAGTCACAATAGTATACTCATATATAGGTCAACCCTAAACCAACTAGTTAATAGCCTAGGGTTTAGTCAAACTTAGTCAACAAGTCCTCTTAAGTCTATCCAAACCATTTCTAGGTCAATTAGGTCATGGTTGACCTATAGTTGACTTTGGTCAACAATGGTCAATTATCTAGTCAAACTAGTCTACTAGTCAAGTTAGGTCAACCAATGTCAAACTAGTCATTCTAGGTTAATTTAAGTTCAATCTAGGTCAACTAGGTCAAGTTTGACCTAAGGTTGACTTTGGTCAACCCTTAGTCAACAAGGGTCAATTTGGGTTAGCCCCTATGCCATAGGCTAGTAGCTTAGGCCATAGGCTAATGGTTATAGGTTTTCATCTAACCTATATTTAGAAGTCATACATATATATATATATATATATATATATATATATATATATATATATATATATATATATATATATATTATATATAGATAGACACTATCTACCTACTACCTATATATCAATATGAACACTCTATATACAATACCAAAACCCACACTCACATATATATATAAATGACACAATGATCTAATACAAAATGTATATATATCATATATATATATATATATATATATATATATATATATATATATATATATATATATATATATATATATATATATATATATATAAAACCTATTTATATATTACATATATATATATATAGAGGGTGAAAGACTTAGAGTGAGAGAGAGAGAGAAGAGGACAGTGAGAGAGAGAGCTGCTGTACACAGCAAGGGGGGGAAGGGTTCCAAAATTCCTGGACAGGAAATGCCCCCAAACACACACACACAATGACATATATACATATATATGTATATACACCACAACTACACATATACACTACTACAAACCCTCAAAACTCACCCACACTCTCACATACATATATACTACGTATATATATACTAGAAATACACTAATACATGTATAAATCAGAATCAAAATCGATTTGAAATTCGATTTTGCAAAACTGGAATAAACCCAAAAACTGGAACTGTGCACAGTGCACTCGATACTAGGTAACTCGATTTACACACCCGAAACCGAGCTAAGGCTCGATCCTATTGGTTGGTAACTGGGGTCCCACACTTACACTAGTGTCCTAGGTACCTGACACGACACCACGACATGAATTCATGTGTCAAAACACACAAAAACCCCACACGGGTAAACTCTGATACGCAACGCGTGCACAGCGTCGTGCACGCGTGCAGTTCTCTCTTGGACACGACACACACGCACCCATGTCTCGTGGTCGTGTCCCTAGGTTCGCCTAGGGTCAGGCTAGGTGTCAGTGTGTCTGCACGGTGTCCACGTGTCTCACAGAGTCGACACGAGACCCGTATCAGTCGAGGAAACTCGACTGACATACGCGGTTTAGCACCGCGTCGTGCAGAGATGCACGTGTCTCGTAGACACGACACACACAATATTGTGTCTCGTGCTCGTGTCAGTAGGTAGGGTAGGTCTAGGGGTATGTGTCAGTGTCATGGTCCAGTGTCCAAGTTGTGACGTGTCTAAGTTACAAGGTCGTGTCAGTGAGGTCTGTGCACTCGTGCACAGGATGTGCTCGACCAGTGCGAGTGAGTTTTCTCACTCGACACGACACGACTCGACATGAGACTTTGGGGGTGTCTTGTCAGACATTGCCCCTAGGTCTGTGCCAAGTGGCACGTGTCAACGTGTCCAATTCGTAGAGAAATCAGTATCGGGTAGTAGGGGATTAAAGTGTGCACAGTGTGATGTTTAACAGTGTGTTCGTGTCCAATTTGGACACGGACACAGCACGAAAATGTGCTCAGTAAGTTAGGGTTGTAACCTACTAGTCTAGGGCTACCCAAAAATGTAATTTGTTCTACATTTTAACAAAAACAAATCCTTTGTGGCATTTCAACAAACAAGGGTTTCTAGCTTAGGATACGTGTCCGATACGGACACCTAACCGACTCTAATTTTCACCAAATTTGACCCACAGTTATGGTAGTCCTACATGCATGCATTTATGAAGAAAAATTAGGATATTAACTAAGTTTGAGGGCATTTACCTATTTGTGCAAATCCAATGAAAAACCAATAAAGAGGGGGTGTGCTTCCTTCAACTTGGTGATGTCCCAAAGCTTCCAAATTCCTTGATAGAAGGCCCTAACTAGTACCCTCTAGTGTAGGGGAGTCCAATATAAGAAACTAGAGGTGATTTGGATCAAAATTGATCAAGTTGTGGTCTTGTGAAGAAATGGAAATTTCTAGGTATAAATTCATGTAAAAATGTTCATGAATGATGCAATGGGATTATATAGAATGGTGTAGGGCTAGGGGGGTGCCCTTGGCCGGCCATGGCATGGGGGGGTGTCCTTGGCCTTCCTTCATGGCTAAGGCAAGACTTTGTGTAAAGGGGTTGAGATATTTGGAGGGTTTTAAGGAAAATATCAATAAAGGTAAATCTAGATATTTATCTTACTTTAACCAATGCAAATATCTATCCTCTTAGTCATTCTAGGTTAGTAGCTAACCTCTAGATTAGTGCTAAACTAGGTTAGAAGCTAACATGACACTAATCAACTAATTAAAAATAAAATAAATCACATAAATACAATTAATTCCAAATAATTCCTAGAAAATTACCAAAATACCCTTTAGGCTAAAAAGCCATAATTTGGTGTTCTAAGCCTATGGCTAGGCTCACATGATCATGGTTAGTCTCTAGGTTATGAAAAACTAGGGTTTATACTAAGTCATACTAACAAAGTCACAAAGTCATAAGTCATGACTTAGAAAATGGTTTAACTTAACTAAAATTACCAGAAAATCATACCATGATTAAAATACCACTAATAAATAATAAAAATAATAAATTTTCAAAAATACCCTAATTTCAGAAAACTGGGTGTTACAATGACATTTTAGGAATGTCAATAATAGCAACCTAGTTTTATTATTATGTAAATATGACTATTTAGGAAGGCCAAAAAACACTTCCCATAATTACTTTGTTATCTTTATTAACTTTAATTAATAATTTATTTAATAAACATATATATATTTGGAAAGAAAATTTTACGATTAAGCTCAAGTTTTCTAATTATATAGTAGTATAGATGATTTTACATCACTTAAGTGTTAATATGTACAATTTGAGCTTTATGAAAAAAATCTTTGGATTCTTATTTAATGCAAAATAGATCAGTGTAGCGATCAAAACTTTGATGGAGCATTGCAGTAAACTAGAATTTTCTTGAAATACGATCAATATTGTGATATAAATAGAAAATAGTTATTTGAAGGTCTTAGAGAATTGAAAACAATATTGTCCAAAGAATTAATAAAACCAATTGATATCTTTGATTTCGTGAGATCTTATTGGAAAGATTGTGGAGTCCTGTCTGAATTTGGTGGCAACATATTTGTGGAGTTCAAATCTAATTAATTATTTGATTTGATTTGATTTGGACATCTGTAATTGTTGCTGGACTATTTTAGACGTAATATGATTCTTATTTTAGAATTTTCTATTTAGTAAATCCTATTATGATCTAAGATTGAATGTTGGTGGGCTCTACTACGATCTAAGATAGGATGTTGGTGAGCTATTTTAGGTGTAATAAGATTCTTATATTAGGATTTTATATTTAATAAATTTTATTATGATCTAGAATAGAATTTTTCCATCATATATATATATATATATATATATATATATATATATATATATATATATATATATATATATATATATATATATATGGGGTGAGGGTGGAGACTCAAAGCATAGCACATCGTTGAGATTCGGAGTATTGATCTACAAAAGATCGACGAAAAAGTCCGCACTTTTCTCTTAGGGCTCGACATAAAAGACAGAAGGAAAGAGGAGATTTGATCGAAAAGTCATCAATTTCGGTTAGAAAATTGCTACTTGAAGGTGAGTGATTTCATTGTAAACTTTGTCGCTTCTTCTATATATATATATATATATATATATATATATATATATATGGGGTGAGGGTGGAGACACAAAGCATGGCACATCGTTGAGATTCGGAGTATTGATCTACAAAAGATCGAAGAAAAAGTCCGCACTTTTCTCTTAGGGCTCGACATAAAAGACAGAAGGAAAGATGAGATCTGATCGAAAAGTCATCAATTTCGGTTAGAAAATTGCTACTAGAAGGTGAGTGATTTCATTGTAAACTTTGTCGCTTCTTCTTGAGTGTGGTAAGTTGGTTGAACCTATTAGGACAAAGGGTTCAACATTGATTTTTGTCAATCCTATAATTTTATCTGGGTTATATTGATTGGGATTTGTCCATGTGACATAGTCTTATCTTTATCTGTGCTTGGTATTCGTTAGACCGGAGTTGGTTATTTCAAGTGGTTTGTCATAAATTTTTTTTACGATAACGTTTTAGATACAGTATCGAAGCGCTTGTAGGACATGTTCAATTTCTAGTAATATGTAATATGTGATTGAATGCACGATGGGAGATTTTCAAGAAGATTGATGCATGAAATTTGATTTGTGGTCAGAGAAAAGGCAGCTAGAGTATGTGCTCTGAGTTAGCTTCTCTTGGAACAAAAGCAAAGGAAATGTCTTTGGATGATTTGAGAATTTTGCAGCCTTCCTGGCTAGCACGTCAAGTTCGCTATAGAACATCAAGTCCCTTATGATAAATAGCATCTATGAGCACTTTTCAGTCGCCTTCAATGATCACTTAAACGATATATTTTCTTCTACATAATTCTAGTGCCAGACTGAGGGCAATACTCTTCCCTTATGATCAAAGTGGACGTTGCAGTCTCGTAAGATGGCAGCTCCAACCATTTTGTTGTCCATTCCATCAAAATTTACTTTCCGACCTCGCTTGGTTCGCAAAAATATAAAATTGAGAAATTGATTACCGTTCTATGTTTGGATGTCAAAAAAAATTGAGTGGAAAAAAAAACGATTTCCAACGAAAGAAAAAATTATAAAAAAATAATTCCATCCACCTAACTAAAGAATTACTTTAAGTATTGACTTTCTTTTCCCATTTTTTTGAGCATTTTCAAACACCTAACTAAATAATTTAGGACCTATTTGGAGGTCGTGCCTATTAAAGGACTGGGACAGTCGTCCACCCTGTACACCGGCCCTGATGAAGAGCTTGATAGTAACAGAGTACGTAAAGGACTTCCCAGCCCCACCAACCGAACTAATTACGTCATAAAGCTATGTGTTGTGGTGGTAGATGGGCTACTAATTGCATGGCTGCCAATGCTATGTATGTTGAGGACCATCACTGTCTCTAATGTCGACAACACACAAAAGGAAAGCTGTGGGGGCTTCGGCTTGCTTCCTCCCTCCCTCATATAAGAAGGATCAACTGTGCTCGGTGCTGACACTTTGCCGGGGTCGGCCTACCTAAAACAATAGTGCAGGCATGCATTGCTCCCCACTTCTACACCATATGCGACTTATTATTGGATATATGTTAGTGCCGGGGTATAATTTTTCGATGAAAAACTGAGAAGACGAAACAATTGTAAGAACAATGTTCCAACGCAACACTTCTAGGAAGGTTGCGCAAGTTTAACGAAGATCTAAGAAGATCTCGTTACAGCAACATATGATATTACGAGAATCTAAAAAGATTTCGTAATCCACAGCAGCGAAGAAAATTACAGGCGAAAGGTGAAAGATGGCCTGCTGGGGTGAATGATCACCGTTGCTCAAAGCTATATTCGTCCCACACGAATTGCTTCCAGGAACTAGTAAGTTCGTCGGAGAACTTTGGAACACTTCTGCTCTTCTGACTCCTGAGATCGTACACGGACTCCCGTGCAAAAGCAACGCTGGTGCAAAGCTTCTTTTCTCTCTCACAGCCTCTGTTTACTTGTGTTAAGAAACACTTGTAAACTTTCGTAACTCTCTGTCTGTGCTCTGTGTATGTACTTCCTGTGAGGGAGAAGAGACCTTTTATAGGCCCGAGTAGCAACTGTCCGGTTAGCACAACATTCGGGACGTGGTAATAACCACTCCGAACGTGCAGTAACCGCTCAGATCATTCACAGGCATGATCTGAAGCAAGTTGCGCCACTCGTACACCCTGCGCGCCTTGCACACCGCGCGCTGAACGCGCACTGAGCCACCTGCGCGCCCTGCGCCACCCGCGCAACTAAGCGCGCACTTGTGCGCGCAACTGGGCACGCCACTGGGCGCGCACCTGGTAGCGCAACCTGGGCCGCACAACCTGGCAGCGCAACCTGGCCGCACAACCTGGCAGCGCACCTAACCGCGCAACCTGACCGCGCAAGTGGCTCGCGCAACGAGCGCAACTTAAGCGCACTATGCGCCTAGCGATGATGTTGACGTGCTAAGTGCGCCAACAAAATGCCACATTACGCCTTATGAGCCCATGAGTCCGAGTCCAAATCCGAGTCGCTAAGCCCCTACGGGGCTTAGCTCCCATGGAAATAAATTTTTCAAGAGCAAAAAGCATGAATGCTTACAATTATTGATTTAGCCTTTTTTCCATTAGAAAAATAATCCCACATGGAACACCCATGTGCACCTCCACACCACATGTGCATCTCTAATAGAGCATAGCTAATATATAAAGATACAACTCCTTTGGCCTAGCCGATGTGGGACTACAGTTCCAAATAAAAAGGCCAAAAATCCAACAATTCTCAACATATCTCTATATATGGGTATAAGTGTTCCCCACAGTAACTGTCCATCATGCATTAGGAGAGATGTCGCGACGACTTGAATCTTTTCGCATGGGTCAAACAACAGACTATAATACAAGAATGGACTAAGCCTTAAATTCTGCATCATAGCTAAATTTTTTTTCACTCATATAATGTAGTTACATGTGCTTCTGGCTACACATTAAAGGCCCTGTGCCAGCCTGATTTCAGTGTATAATTTTGGGAGTCTACAAGTTTATCCTCAAGAGACGGCCTGATATCTCTTTGTCCATACACTATAGGCGAGTTCATTATTAAAGTGACATGGCAGGAAGCGCTTTGTGCTTCCCTAACGGTGCTACGCCGCTATGACATGGCTTAAAGCCGAGGCCTTACCCCGTACCGGGAACCTCATCATAAAGTCATACTACTGTAGCATGAGACAACCGCCTCTTTGTAGTGCCAAACTACCCAGCATGAAGCCTTAGGCTCCCTTGCGGTGTTACGCCACAACGACATGACTTGCAAGGCCGAGACTTTATCCCTAACCGGGTACCTCATTGTGGTGTCGTGCTACTGTAACATGAGGAACTCCTCCTTTTTGTAGTGCTGACTACCCCTCTCTTTATTTTAACATACATCATTAGGCTAACTACCTATTTGCGGTGCTACGCCGCTATGACTTGGCTAGCAAAGCTGAGACATTACCCCATGCCTGGGAACCTCACGGTGGAGTCACCCCACAGTAGCATGGAGTTTCACTCCTTGTAGTGCTGTTCTACCGTGCTTCTTGTAAAGCACACCAGGCATTCACTCTGCCTGAGAACTCATTAAGGCATTTAAGCCAACCTTCCCACAAGATCCATTTTCCGCAGAAAACAACAGTAGACAACAGTGGTTATAGGTCCGTATCCTCTCCATCCCCAATAGAACATGTACACACCGTTTCTGATATTCTTTCGATTAGTGGTCCTTCTTTGAACCAAAAGCTAGATGCCTAGTAGATTTCTCTTTGATCTATTAGCATAAAACTTTATGGTAGAAATACAATAATACAATATCAGAATGCCTTCAAGCCTATTTTATAAGCTGTGTCATCGACTAGCTGGCGCTTGACGCCCTTGGTGAACGGATCCACCAGGTTCTCCTGACTCCGAACATCAATCACTGTAATAACCCCTCTCTTGATAAGATCGTGTACTGCCCGAACATCAATCACTGTAATAACCCCTCTCTTGATAAGATCGTGTACTGCCCTGTGCTTCAACCGCACAGTCCTCTTCTTCCCGTTGAAGAGGTCATTTAATTCTACCGCTGCAGTCGTCTGGTTGTCGCAGTATAACGGTATCGTCGGTATTTGTGTTCCAACCACTAGAAGATCATATATGAGCTCCCGAAGCCATTCTGCTTCCTCGGCTGCGGTATCAAGTACAAAGAACTCAGATTCCATGGATGACCGCGAGAGCATAGTCTGCTTCTTCGACTTACACGATATAGCAGCTCCATCCATCGTGAAAATGAATCCACCTGCGGACCTCTCGCTCTCCACCTCTGAGTACCAGCTGGCATCACTGAAGCCTTCCACTACCGGCGGATCTTCGCTGTAGTACAGTGCATATGTCTGAGTCTTCTTGAGATATCTCATAACCCGTTTCACAGCTTTCCAGTGTTCAACACCTGCGTTGCTCGTAAAATGACTCAGCATTCCTACAGCAAAAGCTATGTCATACCTTGTGGCAGTAGTAGCATACATCAAACTTTCGATTACGCTTGCATACTCCAGCTGCCTGACGCTTTCTCCTAAATTAGGCTTCAGCTTCAGATCACACCTGTACGGCGTATCGATCCCTGGAAGATCCCGATATCCATAACGAGTGATCATTTTCACAATATAATGAGACTGTGACAATGCTAGTCTAGTGTCTGTCCGGATGATCTTGATCCCTAAGATCACATCAGCTTCCCCCAGTCCTTCATACTGAACTTGCTCGAGATAAATTTCTTTGTCTTAGTGACACAACCCATATTCGTACCTAGGATAAGCATGTCGTCTACGTACAGACAAACGATCATGCCTCTTCCATCAGCGAACTTCGTGTAAACACACTTGTCCGTCTCGCTGACCATGTAGCCATTTGACCTTATCACTTTGTCAAATTTCTCATGCCATATATTGGGAGCCTGTTTAAGACCGTACAAAGATTTTACCAACTTGAAGACTTTGTCTTCAAGACCCTTGACGATAAATCCCTCTGGCTGTTGTATGTAAATCTCTTCGGCCCGCTCGCCATTTAGGAAAGCCATTTTCACATCCATCTGATGTATCACAATCTTATGTATTGTTGTAAGAGCAATCAACATTCTGATGGTGGTCATCCGGGCTACTGGAGCATACCGGTCATCCCTGCTTCTGAGAAAACTCCTTGGATACCAAACTAGCCTTGAACTTGTTAATAGTTCCGTCTGCTTTCATCTTCTTCTTGAAGATCTATTTGCATCTGATGGGTTTCGCTCCTTCAGGAAGATCAACCAACACCCAAGTATTATTTGAGGTGATGGAATCAATTTCATTGTCAATCGCCTCTTTCCAGAAAACTGCATCTCTGGTCTTGATCGCCTCATCATAGATAATGTTACGCCCCAGAACCAGAATACTGGAGAGCGGGAGAATGACTCAGCCAGCTACGTATTACGGGTAGAGGAATACCGCATAATACGATTAATGCTGTCTAAAAGACGAGGGGGGTGTATACTACATGAAAGTCTCTCTATGGTCACTTCATATCTATTGTCTCAATCATTCAAACAAGAAACAGTAATAGAGAACATGTAAGATAAAGCAGTAAGGCATCCCAAACGCTCAGTCAAAATATTCTTGATGTCTGGCTTTACAAACATAGCCAGAAGATGTAACAAAGTATACACAATTGTTTATCAGCTGCAGCCTGACTTATTTACAATTATGTAAAAGTAAGTACGAGACAAAATGACAAAGTATAAAGTAAGTAACAAAATAAGTGGAAAAGTAAGGAACCCACTCGAGTCCTCCTGCGATCATTCCTCTAGTATTGACCATCTTGGAGGTGGAAGTAAGCTGAGTCCTCGGGAACTGGCCCTAAATCTGGCCATACAAAACCAGAGAGGTTAGACCTCTAATAGCAAGTACCGCAAGGAAGCACGATATGAGGAATTAGAACCAGTAATAAAAAAGATATGATAAATAGATCTCTTCTAGCTACTTGGATTCACATAACATCACGACACTTCAAATCAACTTTCCAACCAAACAAGGATAGAAGTTGGTCCGTCATGTCCTGACATTCCGATCATCTCAGTTAGTCAACAGAGTAGGTACAGTGCACAAACAAATCCATTTAAATGGCCATTCAACTACTACGGCTTGCTACTGTAAGTCCCAAGTTACCTTGGGATTATGCAATAAGGATTCCTTAGTTCTTACTATGTGCAAGCAAGGCTAGTCTACCCAATCAATCAATTGTGCCAATCATGATTTAGACAAGTTCCAGCGGGACGTCCGTCATTAATATACAATAAATAATATAAGCAGATACCGCTCCCTGCCCGTGTGGCAGATTTGCAGTATCTGTGGGAACCAGCCGGCCTGTCGGGCACTTAATAGTCCCAAAGAGGGCTGCCATGTAAGAACTCAAAAATCCATTCTCTCCATGTAATCATTATTTTATTTAACTTAGTAGCCTCTACGTTAAGTAAAATTCCATGTCGTGGATCATTGTCATCCAGAATGTGTACTTTCGTACGAAGTACGATATGTCCAACTCTACAACGACACCCGTACGATTATGTTGTAGGTTTTACATAGCGTAATACAACAATCAAAACAAACCACGGAATAATCATGTCTTGACCATAAAGTACACATGCTGCTTTTATAAAATAAATAAATAAATTGAAGCCTGTATGTGCCTGTATGCCAATATTCAGGATCGGCAATCGATTGCAATAGTTCATAGTTAATATGAACGTATCTCATTCATTCAATTCAATAAAACGACTAGCCAGTCTCTTAGTTCCAACTAGGAACGCATAATCAATTATTAGTCAAGGTCACAATCAATGTCAATTCGGGACAAGAATCAGCCAAAAGGCATTATGGGTCAGAGTTCATGCGGCCGAAAAAATAGGGTCTCATGCGGCCGAGAAAAGATATACTCATGCAGCGAAAAAAGATATGCTCATGCGGCTGAAACCAACCCAGCCATATGGATAAAAAAAGTAAAGTTATGCGGCTGAGAAACTAAGTCCATGCGGCTCAAGAAATCGAGTTTATGCAGCTCAAGATATCAAGTCTATACAGATATGGGATCTGGGCTTTATGCGGCTCAGGTCTCAAAACTCATGCAGCTGGGACAAATGATAGCTATGCGGCTAACTCAAGCCAATGCCTTATGCGGCTGAAAAATGACAAATCACATGCGGCTGAAAATGATAAGTCGTATGCGGCTGGAAATGACAGATCACATGCGGCCGAAATGACAAAGTCTATGCGGCTGGAATTGACGAGCCTCATGCGACTGGAAATGATTTATCTTATGCGGCTACGGCAAACCGAAGTACATGCGGCTATGGCAAACCGAAGCACATACGACTGGGAAAGATGGAAGCTCATGCGGCTGCGGCCAAATAGAAGTACATGCGGCTGCAACCAATAAAAGTACATGCGGCTGGAAAAGATAGAAGCTCATGCGGCTGCGGCCAAATAGAAGTGCATGCGGCTGCGGCCAATAGAAGTACATGCGGCTGGGAATCAATTCTCATGCGGCTGGGAATGCATATGCGGCCAGGAAGTGCCATGCGGCCAGGGAACTTGCAGCATAAAAAACTCATGCGGCCAAGCATTGTTCTTCTTCTCCAATTCCGAGAACAGAACCAGGGAAGCCATTTCTTCCAAGCTCTTTAAATTCTTCATTTCAAGTCCAAATCTGGGATTCCATAGGTCAAAATGGGGTAGAACGAAATCCTCTACAACATAGAACCATCAAAACTTGAAAATAACAAGGTTAGCTAGATCAAAACCCAATAAATCTAAAAATACAACAAACTTAGATCTACAAGAAATAGGCCATAGAAATTACAAATACTAAATACTAAATAGACTTAAGATCAAGTAAGGAAGAAGATGAAACAATAATACTAGGGTTCCATCATGAAGCAAGTTGGCACTTGCCTATGCGGCTGGAAAAATGGGGAGAGTTATAGAGGATGAAGGAGGAGAGTTAATGAGAAGGAGAAGTAATGAAGAGAGAGAAAAGGGTTTGGGGCTTTAAATGAAGAGGGGATAGGTAGGGACATGTTGAACCACCCAATGACCAGAAAATAAACCAACTCAGGCCGAACCCAAAAGCAAAGTAAAAGTAGAAAGTAAATACAGAAAAATAATTAACGTAAAATTAAAGGAATTTAAATACAGAACAATACATGATAAATATTAAATAAATATATTTAAGCAGTACACGTATTAAAATACGCATTCTGGGAATGGAAAGTGACAGGTAAGCGGATCTGCTTCCACATGATAAGTGACAAAGTCACTTCCGAAGTTCTTCGGCCTCCCCACACGCTTAGCTGACGGCTCAGCTTGTTTTGGTTCAATCGTTGTTTCAACAACATCTTTTTGGACCACATCTTCATTGAAGACTTCAGTTTGCTGCGCACCCTCATTGTTCTTCGGTACATCCGTAAGAACAATATTCTTGTGCCTTGCAAATTTGTCTTCAAAATATTCTGTGTCGCGAGATTCAATGATATGATTTGACTCAATATCAAAAAATCTTCGAGCGTTACTCTTCTCGGCATACCTAAGAAGATCGCCTTAGTAGTCCTTCTCCCAGGCTTCTGAATCTTCAGATCTGAAAGATTGACATATGCCAGACACCCCCACACTCGAATGACATTCAAGTTAGGTCTGACCTTGAACCAGAGTTTATGAGAAGTAACGTCTAAAGTTGCATGAGGCACTCTATATAAAATAAAAGTGGCCGTTAATGCAGCTTCTCCCCAGTAGCACTTAGGAAGGCCGACGGTCAAAAGCATTGAGTTAATCATTTCTTTTAACGTTCTGTTCTTTCTTTCTGCTATTCCGTTTGATTGAGGAGAGTACGGAGCCGTAGTCTCATTGACAATTCCATGTTCTTTGTAGAACGATGCAAATTCATGAGACCTGTACTCCCCACCTCGATCACTTCTTATTCTTTTGAGCTGTTGTGCAGTCTGCCGTTCAGCTTCGTCTCTGAACTCCTTGAACTTTTTGAATGCTTCGTCTTTAGTCTTCAGCAAGTAGAAGAATGCATACTTTAAGAAGTCATCGATGAAGGTTATAAAATACATCATCCCGACCTTTGTATAGAATTGTTTGAAGTCACAGATATCGGATTGTACCAACTCCAGAAGATCTGTACTTCGATTAACCCGAGGAAAGGGTTTCCTTATGATCTTCGTTTGAGCACAAACTTTACATTTCTCTACCTTACCCCCACACTTGGAGATAATTCCTAGACTAGACATTCTATTTATTCGTTTACAATGAACATGTCCTAGCTTATTATGCCACAACTCAAGAATATAAGCAAAAGGAGTGATTTCATTAATTACATTAATTACATTGGACTGATTTACAAGCTGAATTTTGAACATTCTTTCGATATAAAAAGCTTTTCTGAAATATATTCTCTTAATAGACATCACCATCTGGCCAGCATTGATGTTCATTCTGAGGCCTGCATTGCAGAGTAGGCCTCCTGAGATCAGGTTCTTAGCGATAGCAGGTACGTGCTTTACGTCTTGAAGCATCAGAACTTGCCAGAAGTCAGCTTCAATACCACCATTCCAATCCCGAGCACTTCAGCTTGTGCCTGGTTCGCCACCATAACTACTTCAGAAGTAGGTGTGTAGGTGGTAAACCACTCCTTGCTGGAGCAGACATGGCAGGTGGCTCCAGTGTCTACCCACCAGTCAGAGTCAGTCCTTACCTCATTAACTTGTGCAATCATAGCAATAACGTCAGCAATCATAGATACCTTACTAGGCTCTCCTTAATCTGATTGCTTGGCCTTTGTTTTGCATTTATTCTTAAAATGACCCTTCTTACCATACTTGAAGCAAGGCATCTGAGATTTTGCCTTCTTTTGCTTGAAGGAAGTCCCATTCACGTTCAGATTGTTAGGGTCATTTTTCTTACTGTAGGAAGCTGTATGCTTTCCCCTTGGTTCCTTGGTATGAACCAAGTTGGCGTTAGCCAATTGCCTGGACAGTACGTCCACCTTCAGTTGAGCCCTCATCTGGTCCTCAACATAGATTTTCTATAAGAGATCTTCAACGCTGATCTCAAGCTTCTTCCTATGCATGTTTTCATAGAACTTACTCCACTCAGCGGGGAGCTTTGAGACAATCCCTCCAACAACAAACTTGTCGGGAAGGGGCGTCGCCTCGTCTTCCAACTTCTATCGCAGCTTCAGGAATTTCTTTACCTGTGGCATCATGGACTTCTCGTCCTCAAAGAGCCATTTGTGATATTTTTCAACCACAAATATCTTGCTCATGTTCTTTTTTTCTTTGTAAAGTTTCTCTAGAGACTCCCATATGCCTTTGGCAATTGGTTTCTTACTGTAGGATTCTGTTAGGGAATCCTCCATAGCATTCAGGATAAGCAGCCTGTAAATGCTATTCTCCCTTCTCCACTTGGCCTGAAGTTTAGTAGCCGTAGTGATTGCGGCAGCAGACCCAATATCTGGAATAGTAGGTTCCTCTTCAAGAAGTACGTGATCAACGTCTCTGAGTTAAAGAGTGAGATAAACCTTCCTCTTTCAGACTTGATAATGCTCTCCATAAACTTTTCTAACTTACAGAAGTCAGTATTGAGGAGTGAAGCATTAAAGTTTTCCATCATAGCAATATTGGTTTGAGATTGTTAGTACCGGGGCATAATTTTTCGATAGAAAACTGAGAAGATGAAACAATTGTAAGAACAATGTTCCAACGCAACACTTCTAGGAAGGTTGCACAAGTTTAAGGAAGATCTAAGAAGATCTTGTTACAACAGCATATGATATTACGATAATCTAAAAAGATTTCGTAATCCACAGCAGCGAAGAAGATGACAGGCAAAATGTGAAAGATGGCCTGTTGGGATGAATGATCACCGTTGCTCAAAGCTATATTCTCCCCACACGAATAGCTTCCAGGAGCCAGCAAAGTTCGTCGGAGAACTTTGGAACACTTCTGCTCGTCTGACTCCTCGGATCGTACACGGACTACCGTACAAAAGCAACGCTGGTGCAAAGCTTCTCTTCTCTCTCACAGCCTATGTTTACTTGTGTTAAGAAACACTTGTAAATTTTTGTAACTCTATGTCTATTCTCTGTGTATGTACTGCCTGTGAGGGAGAAAAGACCTTTTATAGGCCCGAGTAGCAACTTCCCGGTTAGCACAACATTCGGGACGTGGTAATAACCACTCCGAACGTGCAGTATCCGTTTAGATCATGTGTCACTCCCCGTTCCCAGAATACGTATTTCTATACGTGTACTGCTTGAATGTATTTATTTAATATTTATCATGTATTTGTTCTGTATTTAAAATTCTTCAATTTTGCACCTATTAATTTTTTCTGTATTTTATTTTGCTACTTTTGCTTTAGCTCTTGGTTTAGTCTGTTCATTAAACCAATTTAGTTTAGCTTGGTTCATCATGATAAGGAGTGGATGGCCTAGATCTTGTAGGAAGGAATGGGTGGTAGAGATCTTGACTTGGGCTTGATATTAATACTTTTTTACTTTTCTCTTTCTTTATTACTCTCATTTACTCCTTCTTCATCCTCCATTGGTCTTCCACCAACCTAGAAGAGCTAGGCAAGTAAAACTTGCTGCGTGATAGATTTCAGTTTTTGTTGTTCCATTGTCTTCCTCACGAGATTCTAAGAAACTCTAGTACTTAGCATTTTTAATTTCCATGGCTCATTTCTTGTAGATCTAAGTTGTTGCATTCTTGGATTTCTGGGGTTTTGATCTAGCTAACCTTGTTATTTCTATGTTATGATGGTTCCATGTTGTAGGAAATTTCATTCTACCCCATTTTGACCTGTGAAAGTCATGATTCTGACCTTAGATGAAGGATTTCTGGAGCTTGAAAGCCATGGCTACCATAATCCTTCTTCTCGGGAAAGTGGAGAAGAAGAATTGTGCTCGACCGCATGGACTTTCATGCGGCAAGTCCCCCTGGCCGCATGGCTCGTGACAGTCTTAGCCGCATGGCTTGATTGGCGCTTGCCGCATAAGACTCATTTTTCCTCAGCCGTATGAACCCATTTTTCTTGCCGCATATGCATGTTGACCCCTTGGCCGCATAAGCATGACCCTCGGCTGTTTGTCGCAGGAACTTTTCTTTTGCCTCATAGCTCTAGTCGTATAGTTCTGGCGGCATGAGACTCAGTCCCCCGAGCCGCATGAGGCTCAGTTCCCCGAGCCGCATGAGGCTCAGTTCCCCGAGCTGCATGAGCGCATACTCTTTCACCCGCATATGCATGTTACTCTCTCAGCCGCATGAGCGCATACTCTCCCAGCCGCATGAGCTTTTCTTCCTGCAGCCGCATGAGCTTTTCTTCCTGCGGCCGCATGACGATACTTCTCTATTGTCGCATGAGCTAAGTTCCCATAGCTGCATGACTTTGTTTGTCTTTGGCCGCATGGCACATAACAGCTCCCAGCCGCATGAGACCCTGCTTTGCTTGCCGTATAGGCCTTTAGCCGCATGGACTTGGACGACTGCTTGCCGCGTAGGCCTTGGCCGTATGACCCTTGGCTCCCGGGCCGTATAGGATTCTGACCCGATTCTGGCCGCATAGAAGGATCCTGACTCTCCCAGCCGCATAGATGGGCATCCATCTATTGCCGCCCATAGTACCTTTTAGCTGTTTCTTGTCCTGAATTGACATTGATTGTGATCTTGACTAATAATTGATTATGCGTTCCTTGTTGGAACTAAGAGACTGACTAGTCATTTTATTGAATTGAATGAGACACGTTCATGTTAACTATAAACTATTACAATCGATTGGCCGATCCCGAACAGTGGCATATGGGCACGTGCAGACTTCAATGTGTACCTTATGATCAAGTCATGATTATTCTGTGACTAGATTTGATTGTTGCATTCTATGTGTGTCACGACCTGCACCCGCTTTTCGGATACGAGACGTGTCCAAGTCCAGCCTACGCCGCAGTGTCGGCGGTAGTTCTCTGTCTAGTACATAAACAAGTCACATAGGCAAACTAGATCTCATCCACAAAATATGATACAATCCACTAATACAAATGTAACTGAATAATGAATGATATTATAAATAGAGTATCCAGTTTATCAAGAATTTCCAGTTACGTCCGGTGGACACAAATCCACTACCAATAGACGATAAAAACATAGAAACATGGAAATGAAATAAGAGAGTCCAAACTGTCAAAAGTGCCCTCAGCTGTAGTGGCACCGTGGTACAATGCTAGCTCCAACTGCTCGTGTGCACCTGGCTCAATACTCGGCTAAACCTGAAGAGATTATCAGGTCCTCAGAGGACTAGCAAGATATATAATATATAAGTCAACATGTAACAATAATCAATATACAAAGAAGTGAGAAACAGTCAAGGATATCCAATGAGACTAAATGAACCAAGACACAAGATCTAAACACAAGGGTCCTAAGACACTGGCATGCCATACTAGAAATGGCTAATAGGTTAAAGCTATAGACTGCAGTCAAGGCAAGTACTCATAATCTATAGTATCTCAATCGCAGTCAAGGCAAGTACTCACAACCAAGACAGTAGCCAATTCTAGTATAAAATCCTATAGACCGTAGTCAAGGTAAGTACTCACAATCTATAGAATGTCAAAGTCAAGTCCTACTCAAGTCATGTCAAGTCAAGTCAAGTCAAGTTGTAGTCAAGCCGAGGGGATCAGGGTGTAGGACTAGACGACTCTATCAAGCAATAAATATGAGGCTAACACAGTATAACAGATAGAAAACTATCATAATAGAAAGGAACAAGAACTAAAAATGTAAAGTAAAACTATAACATGATGAGTGTACTAGACATGGAATAAAGCAATCACGAATGTAAGGAAAAGAACCACAGCAAGATGATGAACATGCATATAAATTATATTGTACAAGTTGGCAAGGTATAATTGCCTGGTGGTCCTGCGCAGCTGGTATGAATCGAGCAGTGAGTCAAAGTCCAAGTGACCTGTTTGTAGCATTTCTTGGGTTAACAGATGTGATATGGAAATTATCAAATTATTTATCAATTCTTTTTAGTCTCCTAGATTAACCATTACTCTTGTCCTAGGTTATACTAGTACAGGGCCTCATTATACCATCCCTAATATTCCCAACCTTAACATATCCTATAAGCACATCTACATGTATCCATACCACAACTATTACCTATATATATATAATATATGTATACATATGTGACCAGTTGTGTTCAAATGCTATGGGTATCAAGATACCCATGTTCATGCATTCACATTCTATCAAGATACTCTTTATTGAGTAACCTAGTCAACAAAGGTGAATCTCCTGTCCTTTAGAATTAAAGCTAACTACCACTTTAGAGTGTGGACTAATACCCTGGTGTGTGACTCCCAGTGTCCTAATACATCCCACATTGTATTGTTGCTCCATGCCATGGCAGATTATTACTCTGAATACACTTGTATAACCTTCCTACTGGTGTCTTTTTGCCTTGGTACACCTAGGATGTACTATCCAGTTGTTGTGTGTGTTAAAAAAACAGCTGTTGACCACAACAGATGTGAATTGTTGCTCACAGAGTCATAACCACCTGTGTTTACATCCTAACACACCTACACAACCCAGCCTTGTCACTCTCCTTTCTAACCAACTGTCTCATTTACCCTTTAGCAGCAGATGTGTACATGGGGTCTGCCGCAGGTACACAGCAATTGACTGGTACAATAAGCCTAATTGACATGGATATGTGGCCAGGGATTCAGATTTATTCTATTTCTATTCCAGTTGGCACCCTCTGCATCTGAATACCCTAGGAATTTAAGGTACCCAGATGTACCCATGTGCACATCAGAATTGAAATCTTGGTTGACTCCTACATACATCGGCCAGTTACTTTGTTTGGGCTTATGGGTATTATCTACCAGACATTACTTCTATACTGCCTTCTCCCAAACACCTATAGACCTGGACATTCCTCTTTACTTGACTAAACAGGTTCCTATCTTGCCCCAGGTATAAATAGGAAATCCCACATTGTATCTCCATTCTCTGATACTGTCACCTAGTATCAATAATTCCCATCTATCTGCACAGCCATGCACTCTCATTGATACTCCTCAATGTGTCATGTGCTAGATACATACATCCTTATACTATGGAATGTTGCTGCTTCCACCCCATTTCCATGCCACCGATACCTACTCCCTCTTCTATTTGGTCCCTAGGCACTCATGCTACTGCAATTTCCCATGCTATGTTGCATCACAGACACACATAGGCTCCCTATTAATAAGTTTCTTTACGCTAGTACCTATAGAGTAGAACTTACTGTCACTAGGCTGCCCTTCCAATTTTCCTACAATCTGATGCTGTAATTTAAGGTACTGTCTACAGGGTATTGCTTACATAATGAATTTCCACATTGCTTATAAATTGGTCTTGACATGGTGACATGGTGTCTTATGTTAAGGTCTCTTACAGTGTACAACATATAGGTAATTGCCTAAGCCAATGTAGGTATACCTAGCCACCTAGTACCACAGTTCACCTGTGCCTCCCTTATCATGTTCAATACTAACCACACAAGTATTCCCATATTGATGTATCACCACCTAGCACAACACATAGGTATTTCTACCCTCTTATTTGTCCTGTGGGGAAGTATGGGTCAATGATTCACTGAACTCGAGAGTAGAGGGTTCCTCCTTTGGCACATCATATCCTGTATTACTCAATGTTTTCCCTGGTACTCACTATCACTAGCAACACATCATGTATTACTGACACATGCTAGGGACCCTAACCAACCTTCTATCCCTGTTACCAAAGTTTGAACCCACAGAACTGTTACACTACCCTCCCTGCCTATGTCTACAGTGGCAACCCAGGTCCTTAGCCTATTAACCCAATATCTATGGGTTGTCCTGCTAGGACTGAAATCAACCCTTTGATCAGTCTATGCTCTGTAACCTGAAAATGTTAGGATGGCCTTGTCAGGTGGTTTTCTCTCTCTATTACTCTAAACCTTGACATACATTGTGTTAGTTTGACTTCCTATGATTGACACATGTCAATCAAATAAAATTCCTATGTACAATACTATGGCAGCAACTAGATGGAACCTAGGATACATCATCCAGCTACCCTGCCCCATCCTGTACTCGCTCACACTCCTAGTCCTGTAGGTAACCCTTACCTATACTGGCTTTGGTACAGGACACTGGTTCTCTACATAGGTACATAGGTAAGGGGTGATGAGGTTTCCCTATTACATACTTGACAACCCCTTATTCCTTGTTAGTCCCAGGAACTCAGGGTTTGCATCATTGCATTGGAACTTCCTAACGTTTCTACTTGGGAAATACATCAAACATCTACCATTCACCCCTTTTTAGTAATTTTTAGAAGAAAACAATAATTTGGCAAGTCAAAGAAGTGATCAACTTACCTTTGGTTGCACGAAATTCAAATGTTTTTTGGCTCCAACTCAAGTCCTTGGTGGCAGGGAAGGAGGTAGGATTTCTAGGGTTTAGAAAAGGGTCGGCCAATCCTCTCCTATATATATACTAGGGTTCGAAGATCAGAGGAGATCAGGAGAATTGATTCGTTCCTATCTACTGCTCTGGGGAATTGGCATTTGGATTAGAATCAAATTCAAATTGCTGGGTTAGCCGTTTAAAAGAAGATTTGAATGAGGCTATTTTCAATCAACCCCCTCCCTCCCATATCATTTACAATTAAGTGTAATATATATATTACATATATAACTGGTTCTTTAGTTACAAATATGCAATAATTTATAATTCAGCAAAGTAATAATTGTAAATAATAAAAAAATAATTGGGGATTTCGGGTTAAGGGCTCACAATGTGAGACCGACAACCTAACCGCACGGACATCGTTGTAGAGTTGTACATATCGTACATTGACGAAAGTGCTCATTCTGAATGACCATGATCCACGGCATAGAAATTTACTCAACATAAGGACCACTAAGTTAAATAAAATAATGATTGCATGGCGAGAATAGATTTTTGAGTTCTTACATGGCAGCCATCCTTTGGACAATTAGTGCACGATATGCTGGCTGGTTCCCACAGATACTAAAAATCTGCCACACGGGCAGGAAACGGTATCTGCTTATATTATTTATTGTATATTAATGACGGGCATCCCGCTGGGACTCGTCTGAATTCATGATTGGCGCAATTGATTGATTGGGTAGCCTTGCTTGTACATAGTAAGAACTGAGGAATCCTTATTGCATATTTTCAGGGAAACTTGGAACCTACAATAGCAAGCCATAGTAGTTGAATGGCCGTTTAAATTAATTTTTTTGTGTACTGTACGTACTTTGTTAACTACTGAGATGATCGGAATGTAGGGACATGACAGGTCAACTTCTGTCCTTGTTTGGTTGGAAAGTTGGTTTGAAGTGTCGTGATATTGTGTGAATCCCAGTAGCAAGCGGAGACTTATTTATCATATTCTTAACTCTTATCACTGGTTCTAATTTCTCATATCGTGCTCCCTTGTGGTACTTGCTATTAGAGGTCTAACCTCTCTGGTTTTGTATGGCCAGATTTAGAGCCGGTTTCCAAGGACTCAGCTTACTTTTACCTCCATGATGGTCAATACTAGAGGAATGATCGTCGGAGGACACAAGTGGGTCCCTTTCTTCCCTGCTCATTTTTACTATTTACTTTAGTTTTACCGTTGGCCACCGACATGTTAGTCGGATTATCTTGTACTTACTTTTACATAATTGCAACTAAGTCAGACTGCAGCTGATAACAATTATGTATACCTTGCTATATCTTCTGGCTAAGTTTTGTACTGCCAGATCTCAAGAATATTTTGACTGAGCGTTTGGGATGCCTTACTGCTTTATCTTACATGTTCTCTATTTACTGTTTCTTGTTTGAATGATTGAGACAATAAATGTTGAGTAACCCTAGTAAGACTTTCATGTAGTATGCACCCCCTCGTCTTTTAGACAACATTGATCGTATTATACGATATTCATCTACCCATAATATGTAGCTGGCTGAGTCATTCCCCCGTTCTCCGATATTCTGGTTTTTGGACGTGACAAGGTTTTAGTGGTGGCCCATGCAGGTCTGATTTTAGACTTGTGAGGCGTTTTAATTTATAGGATGTTTCAATCACACATGTTTCCCCTCGATCTCATGATTCGTTACTCTCGATTCTAGTTTGACATTCCTGTATCCTTTGACTTCATTGATCTTTCCTGTCCGATCGTTTGATTGTTCTCTTGTCCCTTTTCCTAGGGGCACCTCGTCCGTATCGGTCAGAGTTGGACAATAACAACAAGGGCAACAAGAACAACGAGACCCTGTTGATCAGCAACAAGGGCCAGTACTTCCTCAAGAGACTATCCAAGAAGAAGTGATAGTGGAACCAGAAGCTGGACAACAGTATCCGGAGGTTCCAACACCACTAATAGTTCTACCTACCCATGTGGAAGTGGACATACCAGCCCTTCTGGAGATCATGAGAGGGATGATGGCTGCTCAGCAACATCAGATGTTGGCCCAACAACGTATGCACGCTCAGTTGCAAGAGCAGAATGTATTACTCAACCAAGGATTACATACGGTCTTGTAAAGAGAAACGAGGGAAGATTCAGGAGCATCAACCAGATTTTGCAAATACAACCTCCATCGTTTCGAAGGCACGGAAGATGCTATCTCAGCAGATGCATGGCTTAAGGACATCGAGGCTATTTGACAGCGGCTAAGGTACCGACGAAAGAACGTATAGATCTAGTGAAGCTGTTACTTCAGGATCTCGTACGTGATTGGTGGAAATAAGAGGAAGTGGGCATCAGACATTCTGTTGCTTGGGATAATTTTACTGCGAGATTCAAGACGAAGTACTATGGAGTTGTGGTGCAGTTTGAGCTACAGTAGAAGTTTATCAACCTCAAGCAGGCTGATAAGACAGTTGATGCTTATGCAGCAGAGTTCTGCAGAATGAGTAGGTTCGCCCCAGAGATAGTAGCAACAGAGAGCCAGAGGGATATGAGGTTCCAGCAAGGGTTTTATCTTGAGCTCTCGTAATTAATAGAGGGGTATAATTACCAGACTTTTTACGAGGTGTTGACAGCAACCTGAAGGCATGAGATCACCATTCATAGGATCGCAGCAAGAACTGGAGGTCAGAAGAGATCTCACAATCAGATTGAAGGATGAGGGGGAGTAGTGCCCCGAATAACAGCACCATCCCCTGGCGTTCGCATTCACGATGTAGCGATGCGAGGGCCAGCACCACCAACAAGGCAGCAACAGAGGAAGAACCTGTAACCCGCAGCGGACTGCACCTATTGTGGGAAGGTAGGGCAAACTAGAGGTGTGTGTCGGACATTGAACGGGCAGTATTTGATATGTGGAATTCCAGATCATCGGGTTTCCACATGTCCTATAAATTCGAGGTCAGGAGGACCAGTACAACAATTTCCTGCGCTGCCAACACCAGGGGCAGGACAGTATCAAGGACCAGCGGTAGCAGTATGACCGTTAGCACAATGACCATTCATGTCGTAGGCTCAGATGTTTCGGCAGCAAGGAACGCTGATGCAGCAGCAACAACATAGGCCACCCCAGCACCAAGGCAGGGGCCAGCAGCAACACCAGGCTAGGCTACAGCATGGGAACCAATAAGGAGGTCGAGGGCAGGCATTCAATCTGTCCTTAGAAGAGGCATTGGCATCGGGAGATGTTGTGGAATGTAACATTCTCGTTGCCTCATATTCTGCAGTAGCATTATTTGATTCGGGAGCATCGCACTCATTTATATCTGCACAATTTGCGATACGACTAGGAATGGAATTCGAGGCATTGCCAGGAAGGTTGAATATACTCACTGGTAATGGGCTTGTAGGAGTTAGTAGAGTCATTCTCGCGTAGCGTGTAACGTTATAGTTTGCGGGCATTCCTTACCCGCCAGGTTGATAGAATTTTCTGTGGAAAATTTTGACGTTATCTTAGGCATGGACTGGCTGAAAGACAGTCATGCGAAAATAGATTGTTGTAAAGGGAGTGTATCTTTTAATATCCCAGGTGTGAAGCAGTTTACCTTAGTCAGATCAGTGGCAACTCAACAAGAGCAAAGAGTAGTAACGGCAATGGAAGAAGTTCTAGTTCCGAAGGTAGTTGAAGTGTTTCTAGATGTATTCTCGAAGAACTTTCAGGTCTACCACCGGTTAGGGATATTGAGTTCAGTATAAAATTGGTACCTGGGACTAAACCGATATCAAATCTAGTTTACAGAATGGCGAATTCAGAGCAGGCCAAGGAATATCAGCACATAGAGAAACTAAAGGAGAAGAAGTTCATTCAAACTAGCGTATCACCATGGACAGCACTAGTGGTACTTATAGGAAAGATGGATGGGTCATCCAGATTGTGCATTGACTACAGAAAGCTCAACGCGACAACAGTAAAGAACAAGTACCCACTACCAAGGATCGACGACTTGTTTGACCAGTTAAGCAGAGCAAGGGTTTTCACCAAGATAGATCTTCGATCAGGGTATCATCAGGTGAGGGTTCGAAAAGAGGATATTTCCAAGACAGCATTCAGGTCCAAGTATGGACATTATGAATTCTTAGTAATGCCGTTCGGTTTGACTAATGCTCCAGCAATATTTATGGATTTGATGAACCGTATCTGTATGTCGTACTTAGATCAATTTGTCATTGTATTTCTCGATGACATTCTCGTATTCTCAGCTAGTAAAGAAGATCATAAAGATCACCTTCGAAAAGTCTTACAGGTTCTGAGGGAGAACCAGTTGTATGCCAAGCTCAGTAAGTGTGAGTTTTGGATGGATCACATTTTATTTTTGGGAGACATCATATCAGGGGCTGGAGTAGCAGTGGATCCAAAGAAGGTAGAAGCAGTAGAGAGTTGGCCAGTATCCAAGACCGTAGCAGATGTACGGAGTTTCTTGGGATTGGCAGGATATTACAGAAGGTTTGTATCAGACTTTGCAAGACTTTCAGCACCCATGATCCGCTTGACACGGAAGGATGTGCTATTCGTTTGGTCGGCAGAATGCCAGGCATTATTTGAGAATTTGAAGCAGAAATTGATATCGGCACCCATTCTTATATTGTCGGTTGGACCCGAAAGTTTTACCATTTATTGTGACGCGTCAGAAAAGGGACTTGGGTGTGTTCTCATGCAACATGGAAAGGTGATAGCTTATGCATCTTGGCAACTTCGAGACCACGAGAAGAATTATCCAACTCATGACTTAGAGTTGGCGGCAATAGTATTTGCTTTGAAGCTATGGAGGCATTACTTGTATGGTGATCGAGTGGACATGTACATAGACCACAAGAGTCTAAAATACATCTTTACCCAGAAGGAACTGAACATGAGGCAGAGAAGATGGTTAGAGTTGATCAAGAATTACGATGTGGAGCTTCAGTATCACCCAGAAAAGGCTAACGTGGTAGCAGATGCTCTTAGCAGGAGAGGTGGTGCATTTATGTTGACAACACAAAAGCATACTTTAGAAGACCTTCAGGAGATGGGCATCGAGGTTATACTTCCTAGTGACGTAGAAATTCTGGCAAGTCTATAAGTTCAATCCGACTTAGTGGACAGGATCAAGGCAGCTCAGGCACAGGACCCAAGGATTCAGAAGCTTAGGGCAGAATGTGAGTCAGGACTCAGAAAGGAGATAAAAATTTCTGAAGATGGTACACTTAGGTTTGGATCACGCCTATGTGTGCCAAGTGGAGATATCAGACATGAGGTTATGGCAGAAGCCTACAGTTCTCAGTATTCTATACATCCTAGAGAGACCAAGATGTACCAAGATATCAAGCAGCACTTTTGGTAGAACGAAATGAAGAGAGAGATAGCTAGATTCGTTTCCTGTTGCTTAATATGTCAGCAAGTGAAGGCAGAACAATAGAGGCCAGCTGGATTATTACAACCGCTTCCTATCCCGAAATGAAAGTGGAACATATCATAATAGACTTTGTGACCGGTTTACCGAGATCACCAAGTGGTAAGGATGCTATTTGGGTGATAGTAGATCAACTTACGAAGGTGGCACATTTTTTCCTTTTAGAGTAGGACAATCTACAAAAAAGTTGGCAGAGCTGTATATACAACAGATAGTCAGGCAGCATGGGGTCCCTGTCAGTATTCTGTCAGACAGAGATACCCGCTTTACATCACATTTCTAGAAGAGTTTACATCATAGTCTGGGTACCGAGTTAAGATTTAGCACGGCTTACCATCCGCAGATGGATGGGCAATCAGAAAGTACAATTCAGACTTTTGAAGATATGTTACGAGCTTGCAACCTAGATTTTGGAGGATCTTGGGGGAGAGTCACTTGCACTTAGTCGAGTTCTCGTACAACAAAAATTATTAGGCCAGTATCCAGATGGCACCATTTGAAGCACTATATGGTAAGAAGTGTAGGTCGCCACTGGCATGGTATGATATCGGGAGAGGAAGATGCTAGGCCCAGAAATGATAGTTCAGACATTTGAAGTGGTTAAGGAAATTAGAGAGCGACTTCGAGTTATACAAAATCGACATTGGGCGGACCATCATCGTAGGCCACTAGAATTTTCTGTTGGGGACCACGTGTTCTTGCGGATCTCACCTACTCGTGGGGTCATTAGATTTGGCGTTCGCGGGAAGTTGAGTCCACGATACGTAGGCCCATTCGTTATCCTTGATAGGGTAGGCGATGTTGCTTATTGTTTGTCCCTTCCATCTTCGTTGCGAGAGGTGCATGATGTGTTTTATGTATCTCAGTTGCGTAGGTATGTATCGGACCCAAGTGATATCCTCGATCATTCTGAACTGGTTATTGGTACCAACCTGTCTTATGAGGAACAACCTGTGTCCATTTTAGACCGAAGAGAGAAGATACTCAAGAACCGAGCAATTAGCCTTATCCGTGTTGCTTGGGGTCATCATTCCTTAGAAGAGTCAATGTGAGGATGATATTCGATCACGGTATCCGCACCTATTTGACTCATAAGGTATATTTCTTCCCGTGTACCTTGATTATCTTTGACTCCTCATGCTTATCACCCTATGAGTAGAAATTACTTGATGTCGTAAATTGATGAATATATATATATATATATATATATATATATATATATATATATATATATATATATATATTACTTGCTATTTGACATTGTAAAATAGCTGCTTGTTTAAATTTTTTATACTTAGATTAGTCTAGCTCTGATATTTCTGTCATGCATGGATTTGAAATTTCGAGGACGGAATTTTTCTAAGAAGGGTGGAGATGTCACTCCCCGTTCCCAGAATACGTATTTTTATACGTGTAGTGCTTGAATGTATTTATTTAATATTTATAATGCATTTGTTCTGTATTTAAAATTCTTTATTTTTGTGCCTATTAATTTTTTCTGTATTTTATTTTGCTGCTTTTGCTTTAGCTCTTGGTTTAGTCTGTTCATTAAACCAATTTGGTTTAGCTTGGTTCATCATGATAAGGAGTGGATGGCCTAGATCTTGTAGGAAGGAATGGGTGGTGGAGATCTTGACTTGGGCTTGATATTAATACTTCGATACTTTTCTCTCTCTTCATTACTCTCATTTACTCCTTCTTCATCCTCCATTACTCTTCCACCAACCTAGAAGAGCTAGGCAAGTACAACTTGCTGCGTGATGGATTTCAATTTTTGTTGTTCCATTGTCTTCCTCACGAGATTCTAAGACACTCTAGTACTTAGCATTTTTAATTTTCATGGCTCATTTCTTGTAGATCTAAGTTGTTGCATTCTTGGATTTTTGGGGTTTTGATCTAACTAACCTTGTTATTTTCAAGTTTTGATGGTTCCATGTTGTAGGAAATTTTATTCTACCCTATTTTGACCGATGGAAGTCCTGATTCTGACCTTAGATGAAGGATTTCTGGAGCTTGGAAGCCATGGCTACCATAGTCCTTCTTCTCGAAAAAGTGGAGAAGAAGAACAGTGCTTGACCGTATGGACTTTCATGCGACAAGTCCCTCTGGCCGCATGGCTTGTGGCAGTCTTGGCCGCATGGCTTGATTGGCGTTTGCCGCATAAGACTCATTTTCCCTCAGCCGCATGAACCCGTTTTTCTTACCGCATATGCACGTAGACCCCTTGGCCGCATAAGCATGACCCTCGGCTGTTTGCACAAAAACTTTTCCATAGCCGCATTGCTCTAGTCGCATTGTTCTGGCCGCATGAGACTATGTCCCCCGAGCCGCATGAGGCTCAGTTCCCCGAGCCGCATGAGGCTCAGTTCCCCGAGCTGCATGAGCGCATACTCTTTCACCCGTATATGCATGTTACTCTTTCAGCCGTATGAGCGCATACTCTCCTAGCCGCATGAGCTTTTCTCCCTGCAGCCGCATGACACTGCTTCTCTATTGTCGCATGAGCTAAGTTACCGTAGCAGCATGAATTTGTTTGTCTTTAGCCGTACGGCACTTAACAGCTCCCAGCCGCATGAGACCCTTCTTTGCTTGCCGCATAGGCCTTTAGCCGCATGGACTTGGACGGCTGCTTGCCGCGTAGGCCTTGGCCGCATGACCCTTGGCTCCCGGGCCGCATGGGATTCTGACCCGATTCTGGCCGCATAGAAGGATCCTGACTCACCCAGCCGCATAGATGGACATCCATCTATTGCCGCCCATAGTACCTTTTAGCTTTTTCTTGTCCTGAATTGACATTGATTGACATTGATTATGACCTTGACTAATAATTGATCATGCGTTCCTAGTTGAAACTAAGAGACTGGCTAGTCGTTTGATTGAATTGAATGTGACACGTTCATGTTAACAATGAACTATTGCAATTGACTGCCGATCCCGAACAGTGGCATATGGGCACGTACAGACTTCAATGTGTACCTTATGATCAAGGCATGAATATTTCGTGGCTAGGTTTGATTGTTGCATTACGCTATGTGAGACCTATAACCTAACCGCACGGACATCATTGTAGAACATATCGTACGTTGTATGAATGTGCTCATTCTGAATGACCATGATCCACGGCATAGAAATTCACTCAACATAAGGACTACTAAGTTAAATAAAATAGTGATTATATAGAGAGAATGGATTCTTGAGTTCTTACATGGCAGCCATCTTTTGGACAATTAGTGCTCGACACGCCGGCTGGTTCCCACAGATACTGTATATCTGCCATACGGGTATGGAGGAGTATCTGCTTATATTATTTATTGTATATTGATGAATGGCGTCCCGCTGGGACTCGTCTGAATTCATGATTGGCGTAATTGATTAATTAGGTAGACTAGCCATGCATGTATATAGTAAGAACTGAAAAATCCTTATTGCATATTTCCAGGATAACTTGGAACCTACAATAGCAAGCCACAGTAGTTGAATGGCCGTTTAAATTGATTTGTTTGTGTATTGTACCTACTCTGTTAACTACTGAGATGATCAGAATGTCGGGACATGACAGGTCAACTTCTGTCCTTGTTTGGTTGGGAAGTTAGTTTGAAGTGTCGTAATATTGTGTGAATCCCAATAGCAAGCGGAGACTTATTTATCATATTCTTTACTCTTATCAATGGTTCTAATTCCTCATATCGTGCTCCCTTACGGTACTTGCTATTAGAGGTCTAACCTCTCTGGTTTTACATGGCCAGATTTAGAGCCGGTTCTCGAGGACTCAGCTTACTTCCACCTCCACGATGGTCAATACTAGAGAAATGATCGCCGAAGGATACGAGTAGGTCCCTTGCTTCCCTACTCATTTTTACTATTTATTTTACTTTTACCATTTGGCACCGACATGATAGTCGGATTGTCTTGTACTTACTTTTACATAATTGTAGCTAAGTCAGACTGCAGCTGATAACAATTGTGTATACCTTGATATATCTTCTGGCTAAGTTTTGTACTGCCAGATCTCAAGAACATTTTGACTGAACATATGGGACGCCTTACTGCTTTATCTTACATGTTCTCTATTTACTGTTTCTTGTTTGAATGATTGAGACAACAAATATTGAGTAACCCTAGTAAGACTTTCATGTGGTATGCACCCCCTCGTCTTTTAGACAACAATGATCGTATTATACGGCATTCATCTACCCATAATACGTAGCTGGCTGAGTCATTCCCCCACTCTCCGATATTATGGTTCTACGGCGTGACATCATGCATATGCACGATCTGAAACAAGTTGCGTCACTCGCGCACCCCGCGCACCTTGCACACCGTGCGCTGAACGTCCACTGAGCCACTTGCGCCACCTGCACCACATGTGCCACATGTGCGCCCTGCGTACCCTGCGCCACCCGCACAAATGGGCGCGCACTTGTACGCGCAACTGGACACGCCACTGGGTGCGCACCTGGGCGCACACCTGGTCGCGCAACCTGGCAGCACAACCTGGCCGTGCACCTGACCGCACAACCTGATCGTGCAACCTGGAAGCGCGCCTGGCCGCGCAACGATGCTAACGTGCTAAGTGCAAAGTGCGCCAACAAAACGTCACATTATGCCTCATGAGCCCGAGTCGCTAAGCCCCTACGGGGCTTAGCTCCCATGAAAATAAATTTTTCAAGAGCAAAAAGCATGAATGCTTTCAATTGTTGATTTATCCTTTTTCCTATTAGAAAAATAACCCCACGTGGCACACCCATGTGCACTTCCACACCACATGTGCATCTCTAATAGAGCATGGCTAATATATAGAGATACAACTCCTTTGGCCTAGCCGATGTGGGACTAAAGTTCCAAATAAAACGGCCAAAAACCCAACTATATATATATATTTATATATATATAAAATATATATATATATATATATATATATATATATATATATATATATATATATATATATATATGGAAGCGGATTAAAAGCCCCCTTAGAAAGCCCCCCTAAAAACCCCTTAAATCTCAGCCGTCCGATCTGATATGTTAGGACCATTAGATCTGAAGGGGGGGTTCAGTTTGTAAGCGGACCGGTTCACTTTCTCGTGCTGGGTTAAAAAAAACCCTCGTGGAGTTAAGAGAGAGAGAAGGAAAAAAACACGAGAGGGAGAGGGAGAAGACGATCGGCTTCTCCGAAAACATTCGAGAGAAACACGAGAGGGAGAGGGAGAAGTCGATCGAAAAATCGAGGGCGACCACATGCTCATCTTCTTCCGACTTCACAACACGAGAGGGAAGGTATTTTCTCTTTCTCTCTGTGCTGATCTTCTTCACTCTTCTTCCTTCTTCTTTCTCCTAAAATTTTAACCCAAATTCTTGCTTCTTATTTGAAGGAAAATGGTTACGATCTATAAAAAAATCCGAGATTTATTTGAAGGAAAATTTAACCCTAATTCTTCCTCCTAAAATTAATTTGAAGGAAAATGGTTACGGCGTAATTCTTCCTCCTAAAATTTTAACCCTAATTCTTCCTTCTTCGATTTTTTCTTAGAAGGAAAATGGTTACAGCCCATAAAAAATTCGAGATTTATTTGGAAAATTTAGGGTTAAATTTGTTTGTCTTCTATTTGATCTCTAACAATGTAATATATTTGTTTCCTAAAAAATCTTTCATCTACTTTCAATCCGTTTTAGGTTTGCCATGTCAGATATCTTGAGACGCTCCAACAGCACATACTCTTCAAAGCTGGTCGAAGAGGAATGGAGGATTTGTTTTTGCCAAATTGAGACACATCTCACAACATGTGTGAAGACACAGAATGTTGGACGCCGATTTTGGGGGTGTGGTAACTGCAAATCTTCCAAAAGATGCAATTATTTTGAGTGGAAAGATGATAAATTTCCAGTCCAAGCGCGAAATTTATCCTCCGATTGCAAAAAGAGAACATGGAGATGAAGGAGAAACTATTTGATTTGGAAGCACAAATTCATATGAAAGAAAGGAAGAATTCAAGGCCTTGCATTCTCATGTTATTTTTTTTATTGGTTTGTGTCTTGTTACTTGCAGCAGTCAATTTTTAGATGATTAATGTTTGAATTGATGTAAATTATTGTTGTTTTGAAGACGTGGGTTATGATTGAGTATGAAGGAAGAAGTGAATTTAATGGAAAAGACTTTGTTTTATTGATACTTGTTAGAAAATTGTTGTTGTTATTACTGGCTTTTGGTGTTATTATTATTACTGGATTTTTTCCTTCCCTAAATGGGCCGGAAATAGAGTCCCGTGTCAGTATCAAGAGTATTAGTAGCGCTCAATATTGAACTGGGACATGCCAAAAATGATATGATACGGCTGGTACTGATATTGTAAACCTTGGCATAAATCTCATGTACCTTGACGTAGAAGATTCGAATGTTGAGGTAAATGATTCCAAGATGAACCACGGAGAACCTTGATTTTGCAGGTAATCTTGCAGGTACCAAATCATAGATATAAACCATGTTTTCTTCACGAACGAGGTATTTTTGAAATAACCTCAGCAGAAACTTTGAAAATTAAGTTTAACCTGCCAATATGGAATGCATAAGAACTTGTCTGAGTCATCTCCACAACTTGCCGATTAGCCTCATATAACTCATATATTTTAGTCTATTTCCTTCAAATCGATACCAAAGATCTATATCCTAACCAGAGTATCAGTTTTCTACTTTACAAATTTGAGAAGGGGACTTTATTCAAAACTCAATCCAATATTGAAATAAAACTAGTGAGACATCTCCAATAATCTAAATTTTGTATTGACAACAACTTAATGTAAATTGAGAATAATGGATCACAATTCCATTTTTTTAAGATATAGTTTGGCACTAACTACCAAGAAATCACTGCATTGCCAGTCACAACTGATATTTTGCTACATTGCACTGAATCAATAACATTTGTCTAGCATATATCACATGAAATTTGCAAAATGGTACCCCTCTCCAAAGCTTTCTAATATAGAATCTAATGGCAAGTACAAAAATATCATTAGTATAACTAAATGCAACTCCGATGCATTGATCAGCAGTAATGAATTCAGAATATTGCTTGACAAGATCGTTCAGCCTGCGCTCCTCAAGGTATTCCAACTGGAGTAAAGAACATTGTAAAGGGAATCAGCACTCAGGAAAATAGTATAGATCAGGAAGCAATAGAGCAAGCAACCAAAAATAATACACATGAAACAGAGATTATTCAGTCTATTACCTATAAACACAGTTTAGGCAACATAGATTCCAGAACTCTCAGCCATCAGTCTATTACCTGTAAACACAGGTTTTGTAAAACATCAGTTTATTACCTGTATAGAACCATATAGAACCATGTATAGAACGATGGCAAACAAAACATCAGTCTATTACCTTTAAACACATCTTAGACAACATAGATTCTAGAACTTCAAACATCAGTCTATTACCTGTAAACATAGGTTAGGCAAAACATCAGTCTATTACCTGTATAGAACCATGTATAGAACCATGTATAAACTGAATAGTTGATTCATGCAACATAGATTCCAGAACTCATCATTTTGATTCATGCAACATAGATTCCAGAACTTCAAACAAATTGTCTGTAGTTTTCACATTAACATTTGGGCCAGTATCTAGTTAAACACTACATAATAAGAATCAATACAGGGAATGGGTAAACATGGCACTTGCTAAAACTGATTGAGATATCCATGTCCAACTAGCATTCACCTAATTCTGGGAAACTGTAGTATTCCCAGTATCCGTATCGGGAACAGTAGAGGCCAACACTAGGTGAATAAATGCAGCAACCTGGAATAGTATGGCTAATGTTGCAGGATAATTCCTAATGTAGGGCATGAGTACAGACTGAACTAAAAATAGGAAGCCAAATGCAAGGCATGAGTCAAGTGCATAGGCAGTAAACAGGTGATGCAATGAAGGGTTCAGAATGTAGTGTTTGCCGTATGGCTAATGTTGCAGGATAATTCATAATGTAGGGCAATACAAGTATTGCAGTGAATGCAGTAAAGGGGGATGTTTGCAGATATGACCACAGGACATGAATTCTGGTATGCAGGATACTCACTGTGTTGTGGCTAATGCATATACTAAACCCATCATCAATACCCATACTCCTCTTTATTTGATACTAGCATTAGGATAAGGCTTCTTTGATACTCTAAGTATCAGTTCCAATGGATACCTGTCACTAGCATTAGTAGAAACCCCCAAGGCCTAAGGTATTCCTTTTAGAGTAACTGACAGCACAATTGCAACAATTTGGTGTCACACACACTTCATCCTAGATTAACTTATCTAGAACTCAAATCCTACATTAATCTCCATAGTCACATAGTCCTGAAATCTGAATAAACAAAACATATCTTCAAGGTATCTCTATAGTTGGTATCATGACTGATACCATCAACTGTAAACATTTATATAAGAATGTATGACTGAAATCTGAATACCATCAACTGTAAACATTTATATAAGAATGTATGACTGAACTAATGCTTGTGCACCCTCTCTCAGAATGCAGGATGGATACATGCAATGCCTGAATATTTCCATTGGACAAGTGATATCTGGGGACTGTACATGCAAGGGACCCCTACCATTTGGGACTGGGCATACTAAGGTATGCAGGACAACTTATAGTGTCTAGACTTAATCATACATGGACATTTTCCTCCTATTATCCCTCTTCTAATGTCTGTTAGAATTTGGATGAATATAACTTGGGACAAAACAGTCATCCTATCTATAGGATCTGGGTAATTGATACCAAATCCCCTCATGCATACTGCTGCTATAGCATCACCCCTTCTTAACCAAACCAACTAGTGATGATGCTACTTACTGTACTATACAGATGGGCAGACCAATATGAAAGTTCAAGGAATGCATGACACATACTTAGCAATAAAGGCCTGACATCATTCATCATCCTAACTAACATGGACTATTCCTACCAAGGACTGAACTGTATATATAGGAAAGAAATATTACATAGAAAGTGCCTAAATCATTATCCAATATGTATGAATTCGTCATCTCCATCATCTCCTGCGTGGAATAGATATACATAACATGAGTACAATAAAAACAATATAAAACAGTAAAAATAGATATCCATTTCAACAAAAAAAAATATACTTGAACCAATCTTTTGAACTATCTTGGGGGTCTTGGCACAGTTGCGACTATCATGACCATGTCCATTGCAAGAATGAAAAGTTCTCAGTTTTTTCTTTTCAATGTAAAGCTCTCTTCATTCTTGCATCCTTTGAACCTGTGCCACTCTGACTTCCTTGAACATCTTTCTTCCTTCTGTTTGAGAAATACGCGGATCCAAAATGGGTACATCAATACCCTGATGGCCCTCATTTTCTTGAATTCTCACTTCATCTTCATTTTTTTTTTGAAGTAAACCATCATTTATCTCCTGGATTTTTTCATAAGCTCTATCAAGTAGATTTGGTAAAACTTTGTACCCCTCCATAGATTCACCCCCCATGTACGCCAATTGTGTAAATCTCCTGCATAAGTCACTGACACTTACGGCTTTTGATCCAAAATGATTATCTTGCATTTTTAAACCATCAGAAGCCTTCACTTTAGATCTGTTTGCATCTTTCATCCACCACTTCTAAATGAAATGAGCCGAAATCTCATCTACGTAATATCGATCAAATACCATGAGGATATGCCTACATAGTACGTCAGAAAATTCAAACAATTGACATCCACAAAAGGCTTCTTTTGTTACAACATTGAATCTGACAACCCACTCGTCAGGGATACCCGACCTGTAACGCACTTCAAACGTGTGAATATCCCCATCAACCTTCGTTTGGTCCGTCCTAAGCCGTGGGACGTGATCACATTCTTTGGAAAATTTATTAAAATGTTTCTTGTGTATATACCCGCAGAATGAGCCAATATCGGACTAGTGGTATTCAAAACACGCTTCTTGTAGATTGAAATATAATCTTCTTTGCGTTCAGACACATAGATCGACTCTAATGCTTGGTCATACTTCATTACGAATTCTCTCAGATTAGTCTTGTAAGTTACAAAACGATTGAAGAACGCATTATGGCCTTCACTTCTCTGTATCGAGTTCATACCTGCAAAGAAAGTGCATATTAGTCTTGCAAGTCACAAAACGATTGAATAACACATTATGGCCTTACTTCTCTGTGTCGAGTTCATAACTGCGAAGAAAGTGCTCCGACAAATATGGGTATCCAAGACTCTCGGATTTCATACAAATGCTTCAACCACGCATTGTCTTCCAAACTATAATCTCGCAACAGAGATTCCCATTGCTCTTCAAACTCTACAATTGTCTTTACAAAGCGGGTACATCTTTTAACTGCTTGTTTGAAATTGGATTTCTTGAAAAAAAAACATGCGACAGTTTCTCCGCAAATTTCTTCTTAATATGCCACAAATAAAAATGGTGACGTGTATTAGGAAAAACTTTTTTAATCGTCACTGTCATTGCCAAGTCTTGGTCGGTGATAATCGAAACCGGTGGCACACCTCCCATAGCTTCAAGCTATGTTTGAAACAACCAGATGAACGTATCTTCGACTTCGTTTTCTAGAAGAGAATAACCAAAAAGTATAGACTGACGATGATGATTCACCCCTATAAATGGAGCAAATGGCATTTTGTACTTGTTTTTCCTGTACGTCGTATCAAAGGACACGACATCTCCAAAATGACTATACGCCATGCGGCTGCGTGCATCGATCCAGAAGAAATTTGCAGCTCTTCCCTCACTGTCACTTTGAATGGAGTAGAAAAAATGAGGATTCTCCGAGCTCATCTTCTTGAAATAATTCCTGACACCTTCTGCATCACCATCTTCATAATACACAGACCTCACATTCCTCATGTGATTATAAATATCTCTCTTGTCAAATCCAGCACTACCACCAAATATTCCAGGAACCTTACTAAGATGGAGATTTTGTTGACTAAAACTCTCAGCCAATGCTTTAGCTGTTGTGGGCACACGTCTATGTGATCTAATTAAGACACGCTTGTTCGGCGTTACCAACAAATGATTATGTTCATCTAAAATTTAGCAATCGCCCACACTTCACTATCCCTCCGCAAGATACACATTCTTGCATCACATCCTATCTTCATTGTAGATGTGCTCCTTTTTATCTGTCCATGATCATCTTCTTTACCTTGTTTCTTGAAAGTCCCTTCACAAGAACATGAGTAAGTGACTGACATAAGTTCGTTGTTGCTCTTATCCTTACGTTGTGTTCTTTTACGAATACCAAATCCAGTGTTTGCAGCATATTTTTATAGGAATCTTCTGCTTCTTCAACGGATTTGAAGACCTTTCCAACCCACAATTCTTTTCTATTATCGATCTTTGTTGGTGTCGATGCATCATCGGTAACTCCTTCTTCAATATTTTCTCCCACTCCAATGGATTTTGCATCAAGACTTGTCATTGACAACCCTAACTCAATTTGAAAATTAAACATAAATCATTTGAGAACCATAAATGTAAGTATTAGGATCGAATAAAAGAAGAATGAAGTATAATCCCGCACCTTTCTGATGGGAAGATGGTGTCGATGCATCATCGATAACTCCGTTTTCAACATTTTCTCCCACTCCAATGGATTTTGCATCAAGACTTGTCATTGACAACCCTAAATCAATTTGAAAATTAAACATAAATCATTTGAGAACTATAAATGAAAGTATTGTGATCGAAAAAAAGAAGTATGATGTATAATCCTGCACCTTTCTGATAGGAAGATGGTGTCGATGCATCATCGATAACTCCGTTTTCAACATTTTTTCCCACTCCAATGGATTTTGCATCAAGACTTGTCATTGAGAACCCTAACTCAATTTGAAAATTAAACATAAATCATTTGAGAACCATAAATGTAAGTATTGGGATCGATAAAAAGAAGAATGTAAGTATACTGCACCTTTCTGATAGTTCGTAAGAAGGATGAGAGTCAAGACTTGGCAATGACAGCGTCCTCTCCCTCCCGTGTTGTGAAGTCGAAAGAAGATGAGCACGTGGTCGCCCTTGATTTTTCGATCGACTTCTCCCTCTCCCTCTCATGTTTCTCTCGAATGTTTTTGGAGAAGCCGATCGTCTTCTCCCTCTCCCTCTCGTGTTTTTTTCCTTCTCTCTCTCTTAACTCCGCGAGGGTTTTTTTGAACCCAGCACGAGAAAGTGAACCGGTCCGCTTACGAACTGAACCCCCCTTCAGATCTAATAGTCCTAACATATCAGATCGGACGGCTGAGATTTAGGGGATTTTTAGGGGGCTTTCTAAGGCGGGCTTTTGATCCGCTATATATATATATATATATATATATATATATATATATATATATATATATATATATATATATATATATATATGGATCGAAATTTCGATCGACTTCTCCCTCTCCCTCTCGTGTTTCTCTCGAATGTTTTTGGAGAAGCCGATCGTCTTCTCCCTCTCCCTCTCGTGTTTTTTTTCCTTCTCTCTCTCTTAACTCCGCGAGGGTTTTTTTGAACCCAGCACGAGAAAGTGAACCGGTCCGCTTACGAACTGAACCCCCCTTCAGATCTAATGGTCCTAACATATCAGATCGGACGGCTGAGATTTAGGAGATTTTTAGGGGGCTTTCTAAGGCGGGCTTTTGATCCGCTATATATATATATATATATATATATATATATATATATATATATATATATATATATATATATATATATATATATATATATATATATATATATATATATATATATGGATCGAAATCAGGTCACCTACAATTATATATCTAAAAAAATATGCAATTTCAGTTACACATCAATAGAAATTAATGGTTCAGATTTAACAACTATACATAGAAAATTAATGCACACAAAATTTTTGTGCATGATAGATAAACATTTTATATCCATTAATTTTTTGTATATGCAGGGGCGGATCCACGTTGTGAGTGCACTGGGCTGTAGCCCAGTGCAAAAAAAATGTTAATTTTTTTTAAAGTCAAATGAGTCTTAGTCTGTAACTTTAGCCTAGGGAACTCATGTAGTCGTGTGTTAGCTCCGGGAACTCATGTAGCCAAAGGAAAGCCAACTTTCCTTGCCTGTCCAAAGAAAAAATTTCTCGAGCGCGAAGCGCGGAGCGCCCCAACTCCCCCTAGCTACGGCTGCTCCTCCCCCTCCCCCTCCCCGTAGCCCTACCGGTGACGGCTGCTCCTCCCATCCCCCGGTCCTCTTCCATTCTTCTTAGGTAAAACTCTAATCCTAACCCCCAATTTTTTTATAGAACCCCTAACCTCAATTTTTTATAGAACCCTAACCGGCTAACCCCCAAAGTTTTTGCAGGGTCTCTTTCCAGCAACTGCTCCCCCCGTCCTCCGACCCCCGATCGGCGATCGGCACGGCAGGCTGCAGGGGCTCCCAATCTGCTCTCCAATTTCTTCACCTCCTCTTGTAAAACCCTAATTCCCTATTTTTTTATATAATCCTAACCCCCAAATTTTTTATTTGATGTTTTGCTCTTAGATCGGTTTTCAAAATTTTCATTTGTAATTAAAAATCAAATATATTTCCTGCAGGTTGGTTTGATTCACTTGGGTACTGAGTATACCTTGTTCTTTTTCTCATAAGTTGATGATCTTCCAGGATGATGTATATGTTTTGGGGGCATGTCGTGAATACAAAAAGATTGCAACTTGGGCTATATGGTGACATTGGATCTTGAGGTACACTTTCTAATTTATGCCCAATAGTTTATTTCATATATCTAAAAATTGAAAATATTTTAATTTCTGTTCAAAGTACATCCGGATGAAAATGCATAACTGGAAGCGATACCCACAATTTAGTTACATCTGGATGAAAATTACAAACTGTGCAAACTGTGCGATGTACAAATATTTTAATTTCTGTTGAATCGTATCGGTATTGGTTGTGTCGAATCGGTATCGAGCGAAAGTGCAAACTGTGTTATGTACATTATTCATGCTTGTATGCATGCCTTAAGGTTGTGAATGACATGTTTTGAATTATTGTGTATGACAGGTTTTGAATTATCGATTTTACGAAGTAAACTCTGTCGAATTTTTGGCATAAATTTAGTATGTTAGCTAGCCCACCCTAATCCAAAATCCTGGCTCCGCCCCTATGTGTATGGTTGTCAAATCTGAATCATTAATTTCTATTGATGTGCAGTTGAAACTGCATGTTATTTAGATTATTAGATATCAAATTGTATGTGTCATCCCATTCCCATTATATATATGGAATAAGCCTTGTTGACCCTAAAGTACTATCTGGGATCCAGAACTATAGGGGCAACGTAAACATGTATAAATAACGCATAGGCCTTCGGTTGGTGTACTTATTAGTATCAATTCCTCCTATGGTATTGAGTTCATATACTTTCTTATTACAATTTCAAAAAAAATAATATATACTTTCTTATTACTATTAGTAATGTTGTTGATGAATATATCAAAGACTGATTGTTCAACCAAGTAGTTGAGATGTTCGGTAAAGAAAGAAAGAAAGATCGTCCTATCAAATCTAAGAAACCCAGAATCAAATTGTTGAGGTCTTTGACATCTCATAACCTACTGTCAAAGAATATATATATATATATATATATATATATATATATATATATATATATATATATATATGGAAGCAGATCAAAAGTTTCCCTTAGAAAATTTCCTAAAAACTCTCATCACTCTAATCCGTAATTTAATGTTAATATTAATGTTAATATAAATATTAATGTTAATATTAACATTAAATACTAAAATTAACATTAGATTTAACATTAAAATTAATATTAACATTAACATTAATATTAACATTAATATTAACATTAACATTAACATAAATAAAAAATTAAAAAATTTAATATTAAAATTAACATTAATATTAATATTAATATTAATATTAACATTAATATTAACATTAATATTACGAATTAGAGTGAGAAAATTTTTTAGGGAATTTTCTAAGGAGACTTTTGATCCGCTTCCCCTCTCTCTCTCTCTCTCTCTCTCTCTCTCTCTCTCTCTCTCTCTCTCTCTCTCTATATATATATATATATATATATATATAGTGGAACCAACCGGTTGATTTTTTTTATTATGGAGCCAATTTATATTATATGTAAAGTGGAAAGTGGACACCGCTATTTTGTCTGCAGTTTGTGATCGGAGACGTGATCGCATGCCACGTAGCAGCCTCCTATTAACTTATGGTTCGAGTTTTAAGGGAGAGTCCGGTGAAAATAAATATCAATAATTGACTATCACATGGACCTACAATCACATCCACGATCATAAACTAGGGATAAAATATTATTTTTCACGAAAAACCAAGTGGAAGCTTGCCGACAGAGAATGCTCGTGGTAATAGAAATTTGCGGCTTTGGATGCATGAATGGTTGACAACCTCCAAGTGCCCCCTCCAAATGGTATTGGCTAATGAAGTTTGACTTTTCACCAATTGATGGTAACTCGTAACTACTACTTCCTCTATATTTTTCAGTGCTTGCTCGCTTTGGATCCCCATAAAATCTCGCTTCCAATGAATGAATGCTCTGCCGCCAACCCCTCTCCTCATCTAGAAGCCACATAAAATAAATTTGATAAAAGGAGCCTACAGTTCTTAGCTAACCCCTCTCCTCTACAAAATAGTCATATTAACGGAATAGAAACCACAGTTAGGATCTCCCTGTCATTTTGACTAATAACAAGAAAATCTCTATCTATATATTGTACTATATATATATATATATATATATATATAATTTTAGGAATTGGTGGACTGCTTTGGTCTAACCGACCACATGATAAGTGCCATAATGCTTCGAAGTTAGCTGGGAATTAAGCTACTGACTCATTGCGTAGATTGCTCAAGTAAAAGGTGTGCCGACTATTCTGACTAAATATTTAGCTTTTGTTTCAACTAAAACTTTAACTTCCGTTAGCCGGCACTCACAAGGATAGAAGATGGTAGCTAGCGAGGAAAGATCAATGTCTCGAATTAATTATTCTTCTACTTGTAGGTGAGATGGATATTTATGCCATGTCATACAAAAAAAAAGAAAAAGAAGAGGATTATTTATACTAATTATCCATATGTTTTGGATTTATAACATGAGGTACGTAGTCCTACTTTTAAATTAATTACACTAATTATCCATAAGTTAACGTTATAATTTTTTTAAATTTATCTTAAAGTAGGGATATTCCTGTAATAAATATAAAACATGGAATCGTCAGTGTAATTAGTTTAAAGTAGGGATAATAAATCCAAAACTTAGGAATAGTTATTATAAATAATCCCCCAAAAAGAAAATAACATTCTGCATCACAGATGCAGCAACTCAACCTAACTCTACTATTAATTGGTTCACGTAGGACAAGATGTTTATAAGAACTGATGAGTTATTGCTCACATAAAATTCGAGGTTCGCACTAGCCATATTGGAATCAGGGTAGAACCTTTCCTATGAGTATCGGTATCGATGATATCGACATTATCATTAGTTTTAGATTGGAGTCAAGTTGTTATCGGGCCGGTCCGGGCCGGCCCACGGTCCGAAGGCTGCGGGCCTGACCGGTTTCGGGCCGGTCCAGGACCGGCCCACTTTCATTTTCGGTCCGGGCTTAGCCCGGCCCGGTTTTTTTTCGGATGGGCCCAGCCCGGCCCAGAGGACCGGACATTATTGGGTCGGGCCGGTCCGGGCTTGGACGGTTCGGGCCGGTTCGGGCCGGTTTAACCGGACCGGCCCGGTTTTTGAATTATATATATTTTTTTTTAAGTTTTTTTTTTTTTTTACAGTTTTTGTTTTTAATTTGGTTTTTTAATCATTTTCTTTTGTATTTTAAATTTAAAAATTTGTAACTTAAATGTTTATAAAATGTTTATACAAAATATTTATAAAATGTTTATAATTTTATGTTTATAAAATGTTTATAAAATGTTTTCTTTTTAATACAAATGTTTATAAAATGTTTATACAAAATATGTATATAAATGTTATAATTTAGTAATTTAGTTTGTAATACAAATGTTTATATATATTTTTATAAATGTATATAAATGTTTATAATTTAGTAATACAAAAATGTTTATAATTTAGTAATAGTTTGTAATACAAATGTTTATACAAATATATAGAAATGTTTATACAAAAATTTTTTATACAAAGATTACAAATATTTATAAAAATTTATAAAAATTTTAAAAAAATATTTCTCCCTCTTCCTTTATCCGGGCTTGGGACCGGCAAATGCTTGTTTGGCATAGGCGGAGTTAAAAAATGTTTTTTTTTTAAAAGTAAAAAATAGTTTTTGAAAGTATAAGTTAAAAATTTTGAATAGTATAAGTTAAAATTAAAAATTTGAATAGTATAAGTAAAAAAAAAATAGTTTTTGAAAGTATAAGTTAAAATTTAAAATTGAAATGTATAAGTTTAAATGTACATACCTAATACCTTGCACCGTAGCCTCATTGTTGTTCGCCTTCATGCAATGAAAGCGATTCCAAATCCAGCTCGTGGATGTCATGATCTTCTTCATCTTTCTGGTTTTGTGTTCTTTTATCGGCAGCCATCCAATCTTGTACGCACACGATTGCTTCCAAAATATCGGGCTTCAAACGGCTCCTCCTATCGCTCAACATCCTCGAACTTGCACTAAAACATGACTCTGATGCTACCGTCGACACCGGAACCATCAGTAGATCACGTACTATGTTAGAAAGCACAGGAAATCTCTTGTCGTGTCTCTTCCACCATTCTAGAACGGCAAAGTGATCTGGAGTCTCATCTTCGTCTTGATAAGAGTTAAGGTAAGCAGACAACTCTTGAGTAGGTTGGGAAGATTGCTTTTGTTTCTTCCTTTGTAGTATGCGACCAGCTGCTGATAGCCTAGACGCCAAGCCGGAGCTACTACTAGCCCCCCCTGAGTTGGTCGGGTCGACGTTGCTCCTTCTTCGTACAGTATAACTAACCTGTCCAAAGCCACTTTAACTTCTGCCTTCATGTCAGTAACGTCTATACCCATATATTCTCCATATCCTTCTAATAAAACCTCTACGCCATCTAATTTGATTGTAGGATCAAATATGGAAGCCAAACAATATAAAAGAGGTACTTCACCCCAATATTTCCTGAATTTGGCTTCCATATTTCTCACCGCAATTTCAAAATTTGGATAATCTCTATATTTAGAAAATAAATAAGACATGTTACAAAGTTCACGTAAAGCTAAGCAAGATGTGGGATAATAAACACCAGAAAGAGTTAATGTAGCATTGTAAAAAACTTCTAAAAATTCACAAACACTTTCAGCTGCTACCCAATCATCATCAGTAACCTGATAGTCAAAGGTGGCATCCGAATAATATGTAATAGCAGTCTTAAAAGGAATTGCAGATTTCAACATCAAGTAGGTGGAGTTCCACCTAGTTGGTATATCCTTCACAAATCTTCTAAAAGTCATACCAAAATGTGCGCAAGTGCATGCAAAACTTTGTTGTCTACTTGGAGACGAGTTTAGGTGGAGCAAGCATTGTCGCAGAGTGTCTAAATGGGGTTCAAAAATTTTTAAACATTCTTTAACAACTAAGTTCATTATATGGCAAGCACACCTAACATGCATAAGTCTACCTTCTAAAATAGGCTTAAAAATTACTGACAAAGAAGACATAGCAGCATTGTTGTTTGATGCATTGTCCAAAGAGACAGAAAATTTTTTAGCGTGAATATCATATTCACGCACGTGTCTTGAAATCTCACTTGAAATTACAGCGCCCGTGTGTGGACATTCTATAAGTTTAAGACAGATGATGCATTTTTGCAACATCCATTGTGCATCTATATAGTGTACAGTAATACAAATATAAGCATAACTCCATTTAGTAGTCCAAATATCAGAAGTAATAGCTAACTTACTAATATTTTCAAAATCCGCTTTCAAAGCGGCTTTCTGCTCGTTAAAGAGACGAATTGCCTCCTTTCGAGCTTGTTGCCTACTCACTTTAGTAAAGGAGGGGTTTAGAGAAAGTGATATATAATCTCGTAAAGATTCGCTTTCACCCGTCGTGAAAGGAAGTTCGTCACGAATAATATGTTTTGTTAATTCGGTTTTATGCCTAGCAGCTGAATAAGTAAAGTTACCAATTGAAGAACCGGTGGCGCCGAAGCTTATTTGGGTTTGGGACGCTTGAAGTGTGTCCTTTCCGTAGCAAGTGTCGTAGTGTCTGGATATAGTCCCGGTGCCACCGCCCTTCTTCCATGCGTACTGGTTGCAACACTTCTTGCATTGTGTCTTGTACGGTTTCGGTTCCCCCTTGGCATCTAAAACAAACGAACCATCAGGATTAGTTTCAAAAATTAAAGTAAAATAATCCCAATACTTAGACCTTTTTTTCTTTTCAGGACGTTGGGTGGTACTAGCTACTTCCGGAGGAGATGGTTGGCACCCCTCCGGAATCGGATGGGTGGCTACTTGCTCAGGTGGAATTTCATTACCGTCAAAAAAATTACTAAAATAATGGTAAGTCTGTCCAGCAAGATCAGGTGGGTTTGAACCTTCACCAGCCATATATAAAATAAAATAAAGTAAACTACGCTAGAAGAAAGTAAGGGGTTGAGAGGAAGATCGGGAAGCCGTAGAGCCGGAATGGAGTTGGGAGGGATATCGGAAAGCCGTTGAGCACCGGAGAAGGAAAGCAGTAGAGCACCAGAGCACCGGGGAAGGAAAGCAGTAGAGCACCAGAGCACCGTAGAGAAATGTAGAGAATTTGTGAGGAATGAGTTGTGTTTAAAAAATGGAATTTTTGGGCTATTTATAGGAATTTTTTGGGATTATTTTGGTAATTTTAGGCCAAAAAAGACCAAAATACCCCTCCCAACGTTTTAATAATGGCTATATGGGAGGGGTATTTTGGTAAAAGAACCCCCCCCAAACGGTCAAAACTTTGAAAAAAAAAAAACCCCTCCAACGATCGGCTGCAGCTGGACCGGTCCCAGCGGGCCGGGCCGGGCCGGTCCAACCGGGCCGGGCCGGTCCAACCGGGTCGGGCCTATTTACTAAAAAAAAAAAATTAAGACCGGTCCGGGCCGGGCCGGGCTCGGACTGTGGGGGGGGCCCGACCCGAACCGAATGAACGTGGGGGGCCGGGCCGGTTCGGGCCTACGACGGGCCGGTCCGGGCTTATAGGGGGGCGGGCCGGTGCGGTCCACGGGCGGGCCCGGGCCGAACCGGCCCAGTGAACACCATGAGATTGGAGTTTCGGATTATCTGGTATCAAAAAGCAAACAACTATTAATAAATTTTAAAATAAAATTTAGAAATTTAGACATAATTTAAAGTATTTTTGTGTTGTTTCGTAGTAGTTTTGAAATTGAATGGAATAATAGTTATCTATCTCAAATCCCTGAGTTGTTGTACATCTTTTGCTGTCTCCAGTTATTCGACCACTATCTTGGCTCTAATTGTCATGAGTAGCATCTATCGAATAACTGAGACTTATCTGTGACTCGCTATAGACTGAAGTCCCTGACCACCATTCATATTGTGAGTCTTGGTTGTCCGTCTCCGACTTTTTTCTTCCACAGAAAAGTGCTCATGTTCCGCAAGCTGTCCCACCCTTGGTTGGGCCAACCAAGCGGATGGTTCGATTCCTATAAAATTCTATCTCCAGAATGTGTCCACCCTAATGTCCAATATAAAATCTCCCACATACATCTACATGCTCGAGCATAATGAGTCCATGTATGATGCACACTGTCAAAGGCCCACACCTCTCCTAAATTGTTAAAACAAAGTTGTATGCACCCAATTGATATCCTTCATAGTTATGAACTATAACCAATGTCACTCCATTAAGTTTTGACACCCCGTGCCAAATTTGAATTCGTGGAGCAACTCCTACTTGGAGGCCGATCACTACCAGAATATCACATCTTAGCGACGCAGTAAGACGTCGCTAAAATGTAAGAAAATGTCGCTAAATGCATTCAACGACGTTTTTACGACGTTTTCGGGTTGTCGCATTACTTCAAGTCGCTGACAGCGAAAACGTCGCAAACCGTCGCTGCTGCGACGTTTATCAGCGACGTCTGCAGTTCGCTACATTTGCGACGTTTACCGACTTCATGTCGAAAATATAGCAACGTAGCATAAATCGCTAAACGTCGGGATAAGTTGTAGGAATTGGCGACGTTTTGACAACGTCTACCTAGCGACTCCCATATACGACGTTGACCGTCGGTTATTTTCTGCAAAATTATCTATGTGTAGCGACCCTTACCGACGTTTAGCGACGACGTCTTAGTCGCTACGCGTCGCTGACCTTCAGGATTAACCGACGCTTAGCGACTTCTATGCGCGTCGCTAAACGTCGGTAACAGTCGCTAGACATCGCTAATTTTGCAAAAAAAAATTAAAAAAAATGAAACAAAATGACTTATTCTGCTAGTATAGTATCCATGCAGTTTAATAATTAACAATTAATATGAATAGACCCGGAGCAACCCTCCATTGAATTCTCTGGGTTCATCGACCCCTTCGGTGGAACACTCAAGACCGAAAAATTCACATACATTTCAAACGAATAATAGAATAAAATATGAAGAAATAGCACATTAGAATTACAAATAAGTCAACAAATCTAGTCTGAAGAATATTCCGTCGTATACAGATCAGTGCAATAAATAAATATCCACGCAAATAAGTCTACACACAAGCAACCAATAAAGTCTTAAAGGCTCAACAAATGTATAATATTCAAACCCAATATCATGGGTATACACACAAACAACCACTCTACACACAAATAATCAATAAACAGTCCTAACTATGACTACTACGGGGTTGGAGGAGGAGGGGCACCGCCATGCATCAGTGATAAAAATAACTCATACTACTCCCGTGAAATCGACACCAACGTCGATGAAGGCTGTAACGTCGGTGGAGTCGGTGTCGATGAAGAAGGCAGTAACGTTGGTGGATTCAGTGACGATGAAGGCGCACCCGGAGGACGTATATGCTCCAACGCTGCTAGTCGTTGGTTGTATGAATCCATGGTAGATAACAGCCTGGTACTGCTAACAACCATCGAATCCTGTATCATCATCAGCCTCTCGCCCATGGACAGCTGTGATGCCTGCAGCTCCGTCAAGCTGCGCTGTGTCGACGCTCTAAGATCAGTAATGCCACGATTTGTCCTCTCAGTCATATCCATGAGCTCCATGATGCTGTGTTGGAGCATATCTAATCGTGCGATGAGCGTGGCATCGTCCGTCTACGGCTGAGACTGGGGCTGTTCATGGATCCTTCGTAGCATCTCATCATGGAGAGACTCAATCTGACGGTCAACGATCTCCTGGACTTGGGCAAACTCCTGCGAGGGCTGTGGGCAATGCACACTTGTAGCGGAGGCCCTAGAGGACTATGTCGCAACTAGGATGCCATAGGATCCCGTACCGTAGTACGTACTCCTATAGAGACCACCAGCGGCGGTCGTCCATAGCTCGTTCTCCTACGGAGCTGGAGCGGGTAAGAGGAAGTACCAGCCTCTCCCGCTGTAGGTGCATTAGCAGTCACCCGCTCGCGAAGCTTAAGATACGCGGCCTAGAAAAGTATGGATCCTCTATAATTGCTAATGTATAATATACTTATTATTACTAACTACATGAATATGTATTTGCATATTTCCTAAGTTATATTAAAATTAACACAAAGTACATAAAGTATTGTAATACTTACATAGGTCTGCTCGGCCCTCTCGTTAATAAGCTTCCCGCCCTTTCGATGGGTGGCCAGAAAGACGGTCACCATGTTGGCGTCATCATCCCTCCTTACCTGTTAAAAATATATTATTTAGTACTATTTATGAAATTTATCGGACCTGCATTAAAATATATTTTGCAAATAAAAAAATATATCAAACAACGAAAATGTTCCGTCATCGGAATCGACCCACCGCACCACTTTGATGCCTTTTGCCTAGCCGCCTTGGCCTTCTCAGACCTTTCCTTGTACCTTGGCATGTCGAACCTAGCCTTCATCGCAGTCCACTGATCAAGGGTGATCCAACCTTGGATCGACTTTTCGGCACAATCACGAGCATTCTGGTCATTAATAACATCACGGATCAGCTTGGCGGCGATGGCAGGAAACATCCCCTTGATCAACTCGGCCCGGTACGGCGGATAGAAATATGTTTGCTAGAAGAAGTTATTTAGTCAGTTATATAATATGCATCAATAAGATGATTCATATTAAAATCAAATATACTTTTAACTTGAACTACGCAAACCAAAAGGCCTTCCTATCATCCAGTGCATCAGAGTAGTTTATCCAAGGGCTACCATAATTGTTCCTCAGAAAGTGGCCCAAACATCTCTGTACCGACGATGGACGATATCTATAGAAGGTAATTATATTCATCAAAAGTGAATTTATGATGAATAAAGAAATAAACGATATATGGTGATAAACCAAAATACTTACTTTGTACTATCAGGCCCAAATCTCCATCATTGTCTCCTCCGGAGGTGCATACGAAGGATCTTGCTGATACTGATCCGGCGTCGGCTCAGCCCCTTAATCTGCTCATCTGTCTCCATCGTTGTCTCAGCAGGAGAAACGCTAGACGAGGGAGGAGTCTCCGGCCTGGAACTACTCGTTCCAGGAGTGCTGCCACATAACGTCGTGGCAGTTAGAGATACGGTTGGTCGATATAATGGAGTACTCGACGTCGAGGATCCAAAACCAGTAGGAAGTACCGGAGGAGAACCCCGTCCATATCGGGACCTGCCAAACGATCCACGTCATCCTTTCATACCTTATAACAACATAATATGATACAATAAATAAACAGATATATAGTACATTCTACAGTCAGAAACATGAAAGTACATTCTACAAGAAACATCGAAGTCCAGATAGTACATTCTACAAAAACATCAAAGTCTAGATAATAACCAATACTAGATAATAACTAAGTCTACATAATAACAAAATAAAAGTACATTTCTCTCAATCATCTTCAAAAAATTCATCATGTTCGTCTTCCTCGACCTCCTCTTCCTCTTCCTATTCATCTTCATTTTCATCTTCACCTTCGTCTTCATCTTCCTCTTCGGTAAGGTATCTCTAACTTTAATCTTGCATACTGTCCACCAGTCAGACCTCGTTGTTCCCCATCTCGGATAAGCTGTGAAGTACACGAGCTGAGCCTGACTTAATAGGACAAATGGTTTGTAGCCTTGATATCTACGCTTTTAGTTTATATCCAGACCATGCTTTTCAATTTTTCAACCTTGATTTTCAATCGGATCGAACCATTCACATTTGAACAACATGATCTTAGCAGGTTCTCTACCATAATTATATGTCAACTCCATAATCTCTCGTAAGATACCAAAGAAATCATTGCCTGGATCGACGTCTTTATAGTTCGAAGATTTGATACACAAACAACTATTTTTTGTGGAATCAAGATCCAGGAAGTTGTCTCTGATCGGGGCATTTGTCGACTTGAACATAAACCCATTCACACAGTAACTTGACCATATTTTAATGGTAGTAATTGGTCCCTTGGCTAGAGTTCTAATTGATTCTGTCTTGGGTGAAATTAGACGATCGACCTGAATACCAAAGAAGCGATAATAAGTTATTTATTGTGCAGTTGCATTAAAAAAAGAGTAATTACTGAGATACTTACATATGCGCTCAACCAAAAAGGAAAATAATGTCTCATTTCTTGTTCTAATTCTTCGTCTGTTATGTAGGGTCTAACCGACCTCAACTCATCATTATATGTGCTGAAAAATAACGAAGCAACCGCCAATTAGTAGTATAATATTAGCTTATACTATTACATTGAGATGACGTAAACCAGCTTATCATTAATTACTTACTCCTCTAGATTCTCCACTTCATCTTCGTCGCAATTGAGTAATATATACAACTGAGCAGCCCTTAGCTCTTCGTCATTCAAATATCTCTTCTTTGTTTTCCCCGAAGGCTTTCCAGACGCATTAAATACTTTCAGTATTGCATCATTATATTCCTGATATTCCTCATCGTTTCTCGGAGCTCTCGTTCTATTAGTAGCAACATGAGGTTTGAAATATGTCGAGCAAAAGTTTGTAATCTCCTCAATAATATAAGCTTCATAAATAGAACCCTCAACCCGTGCCTTATTTTTTATCTTTCTTTTTAGGTGATTCAGATGTCGCTCGAATGGGTACATCCACCGATAATCGACATGCCCACCAACACGTGCCTCATAGAAAAGATGAATTAGCAAATGTTCTATGGAGTCAAAGAATCCAGAAGGAAACACCTTCTCGAGCTTGCACAATGTTACCGCAATATCGTTCTCTTGTTTTTCTAGACAATCGACGAGTAACTTAGTAGAACAAAGATCTCTGAAGAATATGCTAAGCTCTGTCAATTGATCCCAAACGACCTGGGGTAAGAATTTTTAAAATACAATCGGAATTAACCTCTCCATGAATACGTGACAATCGTAGCTCTTCATACCCGTCTGGAAATTTTAGGCCCTGAATCTACCTACAAAGTCTCGCTTTACCCTCTTTCTCCAGTAAGAAAATTGCCTTAGGTTGCTTCAACTTCCCATTTCCCTCCTCTATCAAATGCAATGCAGGATGTCTACATATTTCTTCCAAGCCCAACCTGGCCTTTGGATTGTCTTTCATCTTTTTCTTTACATCCATTACAATATTAATTATGTTGTCAAACACATTCTTCTCGATATGCATGACATCAATGTTATGTATGATCATATTCGTGCTCTAATATGGCAGATCCTAGAATATACTCCTCTTCGTCCAGTTATGAGTGCGACCAAATTCGTCACACTTGTAGCCCTTAGCGGGCTCTTCAATATCTCTTGGTAAATATTTTACCTCTTTCCATTTCGTGTATCCGGGCCATCTTGGCGGTGGATTAGCCTTCTCCACATCGTCGGCACGAAAATCATTAATGTTCCTCCGGTACGGATGATCCTTCGGTAGAAATTGTCGATGAAAATCGAAGAAGCACGGTTTGCCTCCGTGTTTCAAACGGAAAGCCTTAGTATGGTCCATGCAATACGAACATGAAAGATGGCCATGAGTGCTCCATCCCGATAATATTCCATAGGCTGAAAATTCGTTGATGGTCGACATTAGTGCTGTCCGCATCTGAAAATTCTGCTTTCTAGAAACATCGTAGGTGTTGGCACCTACTTCCCACAGCTGGTTTAACTCATCTATCAATGGCTGTAAATACACATCGATATTTCTCTTCGGATTGTTCGGACCCGGGATAATAATGGCGATGAACATATACGTAGTCTTCATCACTACAAAAATTTGTCAGATTAGCGACGTTTAAAAACGTCGCTAACCTCGGTAAAAACGTCGCTAAATCAATTTAGCGACGTTTAGGGCGACGTTTCGGGAACGGCGAAAAAAATGTGTCGCTAAACGAAAAAACGTCGCAAAACGTCGCTAGGGCGACGTTATTTGGCGAAGTTATTAACGTCGCTAATTAGCGACGTTATTTGCGACGTTTGTTCGTTGACGCTAATTAGCGATGTAAAAGGCGATGTTATCGTGTGGTCGCCGTTTAGCGACATTATTGCGACATTTTTGGCGACCACGTGCTGACATAAGATTTGGTGCCACGTGTTTCTACGTCAGCTTTTAGCGACATTTTTAGCGACATTTATTAATGTCGCTACTAGTTAGCGACGAATTATAACGTCGCTAAAAACGTCGCTAAGTTAAAAAAATATAAAAAATAGGTTCCAGAATGCAAATGGTGCTGGAGCTGGAGCCTGAGCCAAAATACAGAATACAGAATACAAAATACAGAATCCAATCCCAGGGTTCGCCGACCCCCTCGGTGGAACACTCAACACCGGCACGCACAATACATTCCAGAATATACAAAAAAATATAAAGAAAAAATACTATCCGCAACGAACAATGTCAATATATAATATCCTCAACAAACCAAATCAATATCCACAAATACGTACAAACTCAGTATCCTCAACGAAAAAGCTGAATATCCCCAAATATGTACAAAGTCAAGATACAAAATACAGAATCTAATCCCTGGGTTCGCCGAAAATACAAAAACAAAGATTGACACACAGTACCAATTCATATATGTTTTAAGTGTGAGAATGGATGGCTCAGAACACAACCCAAAATTTATTCTAGCATACATTAGTGTGAATCATCTATGTTCTGTACATATGGTGTAGTATACGTTCTTATCGAATCTAGTATATAGTATCTAGTATCTGAAGAATGTAACAGATTCAAGATGAACTCACATAATGTAATACTAAAACATCATCTACTACTATATAAGATATAGTCCCTGCAGCCATTCGACTGGCGAGGCAGAAACTATATAGCCGTAGATAAAGTTGACTGTCCTCCTGATCACCATGTCGTACCATAGATTTATGCAAATGGAGCTGGAGCTGGAGCCAAAATACAGAATCCAAAATACAAAATACAGAATCCAATCCCTGGGTTCGCCGAAAATACAAAAACAAAGATTGACACACAGTTCTAATTCATATGTGTTTTAAGTGTGAGAACGGATGGCTCAGAACACAACCCAAAATTCGTTCTAGCATACATTAGTGTGAATCATCTATGTTCTGTACATATGGTGTAGTATACATTATTATCGAATCTAGTATCTAGTATCTGAAGAATGTAACAGAATCAAGATGAACTCACATAATGTAATACTAAAATATCATCTACTACTATATAAGATATAGTGATAGGTTGTCGTATCATCATTGCCGAGGGATGAGGGTCGGAGGATAGTCAACTTCATCTACGGCTGCATAGTTTTTGCCTCGCCAGTCGAACGGCTGCAGAGACTATGTCCTGATCACCATGTCGTAGTCCAATACAATCCAAAGATTAACACAGTACTAATTCATATATGTAGTCCAATACAAAAATAACCCACAATACAAATAGTCCAATACAAATAAGTACTAATAGCTAATGAGAATCACGCAGCTCATGCAAACGCTCAGTGATACGATCACGCAACCACCTCGAATAAGTGGGATCGACGGCGGCAGGAGAGATGTAGTCCCTTGCAAGTGCTGCATGAATAGAACTCCCGGTCTCACTAGCTACCGGTGCTGGATGAATAGAACTCCCGGTCTCACTACCTACCGGTGCCACTTCCTCCTTAACAGTAGGAGGAACCACCTCAGCATTCACTGTTTCCCTCAAACGACGTGCCGCTCCTCGGTTCATAGGTGCCATCTGGTAAAATCAATATTCACAGAGGGATCGGTTGAAAATGAATGAGAGAACTATCAGAGAATCACATAAAACTAACTAAAACTGAAATACAGTAATTGACAAATAAATGAGAGAACTATCAGATGTGATACTTGAGTATCAATGCGATACTCGAGTATCGGTATTGTGATTGCGATACCGATACACATAGGAATGGTCTGATACTCAGAGTATCGGTATCGGACCATTCCGTATTGCGAGGGGAACAACACTATAGCGTTGATAGCAAGATAGATAGAGAGAGAGACACACAACTAAGTAGCACTTGAACTTTAACTAAGTAGAACTTGTAACAAATGTACAAAATCACCTATTGATACGATGCGATGATCGATTTTAATTATAGTAATACAAAATGACAAAAATATAATACGTATAAAGAATTAGAAAACTTACATAAGCTTTGGCCGCCATCTTCTTCGTCATCTCTGTCCAGAAATCCTCTCTGAGTCAATCCTTTGCCCCGAAGCTCGAGTGGACATCCTTGAGTAGAGCTCGAGCGAGAGGTTCCTGACAGCATGGTGGTCTCCTTTGTCAAAGGATTCTTGCTCGTCCTACAACCAATCGAATTTTTTTCATTTCTAATATCTTGAGTATGAAACTTTATTTCACATTTGGTTCTTATATACCAGAAGGTAGAGCCAAATGTGAAGCAGAGCTTCATATTCAAATGTGAAGCAGAGCTTCAAATTCAAAAGATTAGAAATGAAAAAAATTTGATTGGTTGTGGGACGAGCACGGATACTTTAACAAAGGAGACCACCATGCTGTCAAGAACCTCTCACTCGAGCTCTACACGAAGGATGTCCACTTGAGCTCCGAGGCAAAGTTTTGGCTCAGAGCAAGAATCTGTTGACGGAGCATATCTACCATGCTGTCAAAAAAATAGTACGGTGAGAGGCCCATCTGAGTAGGACGTATACTCTGATAATATCTCATCCAACACTCAATCCCACTACTGATATCATTCTTGTAAAGGTGATCTCTTAGAGTATACATCCTACTCAGATGGATCTCAAAGTATCCTCTCCGGTTGGTTGTCGAGCCATAGGGTACAGAATCCAAAATACAAAATACAGAATCCAATCCCTGGGTTCGTCGAAAATACAAAAATAAAGATTGACACACAGTTCTAATTCATATGTGTTTTAAGTGTGAGAATGGATGGCTCAGAACACAACCCAAAATTCATTCTAGCATACATTAGTGTGAATCATCTATGTTCTGTACATATGGTGTAGTATGCGTTCTTATCGAATCTAGTATCTTGTATCTGAAGAATGTAACAGAATCAAGATGAACTCACATAATGTAATACTAAAATATCATCTACTACTATATAAGATATAGTGATAGGTTGTCGTATCATCATTGTCGAGGGATGAGGGTCGGAGGACAGTCAAATTTATCTACGGCTACATAGTTTCTACCTCGCCAGTCGAATGGCTGCATGGACTATGTCCTGATCACCATGTCGTACCATAGTTTCTGCCTCGCCAGTCGAATGGCTGCAGGGACTATATGTCCCGATCACCATGTTACCAATTAACCAGCTAACAAAACTACTTGTTACAAGTATTGGCACTATCGGTGCGTTCGAATCGAAGTATCATATTTTTCGGTATCGGAAAACAAATAATTATTACTAGATTATCAGATTTTTCGGCACTATCGGTGCCCCTAACCAAGCCCCCCCTACACCACCCCTAACCGGAACCCTAACCCTCCCCTCCCCCCCCTGCTCCCCTCCCTCAGCCGCCTCCTCCCCTTGCTCCCCTCTCCCAGCCGCCCACACATACCCACCCCTAACCCGAACCCTACCCCTAGCTCCCCTCCCCCAGCCGCCCTCATCCACCCTGCCCCACCCTTCCAGCCACCCCCCACTCACCCCAAAACCACTCTCACCCCCCTTGCCCCTCCCCCCGAGCCACGCGCACCCCCTCAACCACCAACAACCAAAACAGCCGAAGAGAGAGAAATAGAGAGGGAGGGGAAGAGTACCACGTACCGGAGAGGGAGGAGAGTCGCCGGAGAGAGTGAGAGCGCCGGAGGGGGAAGGAGAGAGAGTGAGAGAGTAAAATGGGAGGAAATGAACCCTAACCCGAACCCTAACCCTATCTCCCCTCCCCCAGCCGCCCTCGTCCTCCCTGCCCCACCCCCCCAGCCACCCCCCACTCACCCCCCAACCACCCGCATCCCTCCCTACACCTCCCTCCAAGCCACCGCACCCCCCAAACCACCAACAACCAAAACAGACGGAGAGACAGAGAGAGAGAGAGGGGAGAGAGTCATATACCAGAGCGGGAGAAGAGTCGCCGGAGAGAGTGTGAGTCGCCGTCGGAGAGAGTGAGAGCTCCGGTGGGGGAGGAGAGAGAGTGAGAGAGGAAAATAGAGGAAAATAAATCAATGGGGGATATAACTAGAATTTAGCGACGCTATCACTACCTTCGCTAAGTTAGTCGCTATTAGCGACGTCCGAGCGACGTTTCACGACGACTGGATCATGTGATTAATATACATCGTTGTTACGTTGCTTAGGTCGTCGCTAGTAGCGACTATTAGCGACGTTTAGACAAAACGTTGCTAATATACACAATTTAGCGACGTTAATCGAACGTCGCTAAATATATGTCGCCAATTGAGCAGATTTTAGTAGTGTATGCACATCCAAGGTGGTAGATTGTACGAAGTGACGATCACAGGCCAACAAGAATACTTGAAGCCCGAAAGTACGAATGGGGTAAAACCGTCGGAGGAGAGCCCCAATCTGACATTACGCGGATCCAAAGCAAAATTTGGATACTCTCGATCAAAGTGCTTCCATGCTTCTCCATCAGATGGGTGATCCAACACTCTTTCGATCTGTTCCCGCCTGTGCCAATTTATGTTCTCTGCAGTCTCCTTCACCATAAACAACCTCTGCAACCACGGCGTCAACGACAAATAGTGCATCGAATCGGTAGGCTTCTATGCACCGACCGACCTTCCTCTACCACTGCCTTTGTAGCGATCAATACCACAAAATCTGTACGCATCTTCATCCTTGTCGTCTTTGTAGTAAAACATGCACCCTTTGCGACATGTATCGATTTTTTTGTATTCTATCCAGAGCGATCTCATCATCCTCTTAGACCAGTAGAAGTCTTTTGGCAACTTAGCACCCTCCGATAAGATCTCTATAATCAACTCCATCAGTTGGTTGTAACATTTTTGCGACATGTTAAAATCGGACTTGATGCTCAACAATATTGTAACCACCTCCAACGGTGAATGATCCTCACAACCAGGATATAATGGGTCCTTGCATTCTCCAGCAACTCCATAAACTTTGTAACATCGGCATTCGATGCCTCCTCGGCTGTATTATGATTGTCCGGATCGAAACTAGGTCCCGCCGTATCAAAAATCATGTTCACCCATCCATCGTCGTAAGCAGCATGGTTGTGGACATCAACATGAGGCTCCAGCTCCGATGCTAAAGACACAAGTTCTTCGTGCGCGGTCCACTGATTGTAATTCAGCGTGAAACGCTTCGAGTACAAATGATATGTGACTTCCACTTCTGGATGATATTTCAAGTTGCGACATCTCACACACAGATACTTAATTTTGGTACTGTCCATGTACTGAGGGAACGCCTTGGCGAACTGTAGGAACTGTTGTATACCCTCTATAAATTCATCCCGCATACCGCACATGTCATCAGGATGACGATTGTTCATCCATGAACGATACCGCAGATTGTAATTCATATCCATTTGAGGATAATTTTGCAAAGATAGATACACATTATTCATATACCATGGTACACAATATCACATTGATACTCTCTTATATCTTGATACTAGGATACCAATCATACCTACACTTGACACCCACTACACCAAAATAGCTAATTAGGAACACTAGACGTATTTCAATCTGGAACACTTATTTAGCGTGCCTAAGTTTTGGAACGGAAAAAAACTGTGCCAGAATTGAAAAATATTCCAAATATTATGTTATTATTTTTAATTAAAATTTGATTATTTTGGAACACACATTAATCGTACCAATACCGTTCCAAATGTATAAAAATTCAATTCACGTAATATCATGTGACCTTCAGTATCCAGCACATTTTCTTCCAATCTGGCACACAAACCCTTCTCTCTTTTTTGCACTGTCGGGAATTGAAAACCTAGGCACACCAAAATCCCACAAAAATCCCCTCTCCCAACCTCTTTTTGGCACACCAAAAGCCCTTCTCCCAACCTCGGGTAGGAATTAAAAACCACGCGGGAAAGCCATTGCTTCTCTAGCGGCCGTCGGGTCTGAATCAACGTCGGCGTCCTCTTTTCATCCTCGACCGTCATCTCCTCTCCATCCCGAGTCATTTCGCCGTCGGATCACGGGTGTCTCTCCGCCCTCATCTCGTCGTCCTCGCACACTAAGGTACTTGTATTCCACTTACGATCAAAACCCTAATATATGGATTTTTGGGGATGATTAATTGGTGTAGGTTTGGATTCAGATTTATAAATTTATTATTGCTTGAATTCTTTATGTATAGTTGTCGGATCATCTGATGTTACATTCTCTAATTGGTGTATGCGATGTGATTAGTTTTAGGAATAAACATTTTGTGCATTCCCAAATTCAATGTTTTCCTATTGATCGTTCACTTAAGTTCCAAGTATAATAGTGTTAACTTTCAACCTCCAGTTAGTATAATACTATGTACTTGCTTCTTAATTTGGAATTAATTTTCCTGTCCTCCTCTGCTATACAACCCAACTATTTACGAGATTGTATGTTTGTCCTACTATAAGAGCTCAACCCGTTGCAATATTAATCGATTGCTAGATGTGATTCTTTACTTATTCAAGATGGTTATCATTCTGTCCGTGGGTTATGGCCTAGTGGTAGCAACGGGTGCCAGCACGGAAGGGGCAGGTTCGAATCCCCCTTAACATTTGTCAAGCCGAAGAAAATGACACCTCAAAAAAAGAGAAGAAGATGGTTATCATTCTTAATGTTCATGACCTGCTGCAATATTAATCGATTGTTTGATGTGATTCTTTAATTATCAAGATGGTTATCATTCTTAATATTCAAGTTTACTTCATGTGATACTTAATTCAAAAGTTTTTATGTACGTTCTGATTCTTGAACTAATTAGTGCTCATTAAAATTGGTCCTTTGTGTTCGATCCATAGCTAATAGCGCTTAGCAGTGCTTCATAATATAGTTCATAAATCCTTCTCCTACGCTGATATGAGAAAGCTTAGCTAGTGAATTCTTTCTTTCCCCCTACCCAATTTTCATGGTGTCATGACAAGGGAAAAAAACACAAGAATTGCATATTGCATATTTTACAATAGGTTAACCTTTGGTATAAGATGATTCAGTTACACAGAGATACAACTAAGTGATGCACATCTTTCACAGGTTATATAATTAGATGACAATTTTTAGAGGTACCACTCCATAATGTACTGAAAGTTACAAGGTTGGCAGTATCGATAACAGACCCTTCCTATGAGTATCAGAATCGGTAGTATCGGCAATATTGACGATTTTGGATCGAAGTACCGAATTTTTTGGTATCAAAAGAAAAATAATTATTAATAAATTTTATGCAAAATGTTTTACACATTTATGTACAATTTTAAGTATTTTTTATGTTTCTTCATATCAATTTAAAAATTGAATGAAATAATAATTCCCCTTGCTGCGATAGATAAGTCTTCTTCATTTACATGTCTTTACAACCTTACTATTATTTACATCCTTATTGATTCGTCTTCATCGTTCAAGGATTTCAATGTGATGGCAAAAGATTCTTAGAATGCTTTTACATGTACTGTGAGAGATTTCAATTCCTATATTTTGTATAGAAAGTTGGAATAGCAATTCACACTTTTCTTAGTTTCAATCTCATATTGTTTTTATTTTCAATTTCACTTGATAAATGATTGTACATTTTGTATGAGCTATTTTTTGTAGGGATTGGGCAAATTTACTACAAACTAAAATGAATTTGGACAAATCGTGGAAGAGCAAAAGGGGTGGTATGAGTTATATCAAAGGTGTTCAACAATTTGTGAATTTTGCTAAGGAGAATACAGTTGGACAAACACAATTTCCATGCCCATGTCAGCATTGGAAGAATTCAAAGGGACACATAGATCTCGATGAAATTAGCCTTCATTTGTTGAAGAATGGCATGCACCAAAGTTACGTGGTATGGAAGCATCATGGAGAAAAGGCAAGAGATTTTGGAGGAAACATACCAATAATGGCTAACCTAATTGAAGAACCACCAATTGAAGAATCAAACTTTCATAGACTGGAGGATCTCGTTAATGATGTATATAATATTCATACCAAGGAGGCCGAGCATTCACCTATTAATGTGAGTGTAACAAATAAAGAATGTGAGGGAGATGACACAATTGTTGAGCCTGTAGCCTCTTTCATTATATACTACTAGGATACTATATAACAAATGAAGACTGTGAGGAAGATGACACAATTGTTGAGCCTGTAGCCTCTTTCATTATATATTACTAGGATCTCGTTAATGATGTATACTATATCTTACAGGATACACTATAGATACTTTCAATTAAACTCAAAACTTACCTTGACAATTACCCAATTTCTAAAATATCTTATATACTACTAGGATACTCACTCCATACACTCTAGGTACTACGATATACCAATCATACCTACACTTTTAGGATACTTTATACACTCTAGGTACTAGGATACTCCTTAGTATATACACTCTAGGATACTCCTTAGTATATACACTCTAGGTACTAGGATACTCTATACACTCTAGGTACTAGGATGTCAAAATCACTTAGTAGCCTCTTTCATTTATATCGATACATGCCAAAAATACTCTTTACCACATATAACACAACACTAATACCTCGTTTTTTTATCTCACACTGATAAATCTCTCTCTCACACACACAATCATATATATATATATATATATATATATATATATATATATATATATATATATATATATATATATATATATATATAAATATATATATATATACAAATACCAATCTTGTATTTCAAAACTCTCGGCTTTGAAGAGTCATTCCGTGTTCGTGTATACGACTCTCCGTGAAAGCTTTCTTATTTGGTAGTAGACTACATTTAAGTACGCTATTGTTTTTGTTTTGCCTTCGAAATAATTACTTAATTGACTATATTGTGTACGAATATAATTTCATACTAACTTTAGTAATGTGATTGGAATAAAAAATATATATAATTTTTTTGATTAAAAGGGGAAAATACAACATTGCGTATGGGTGTCAAGTGTCTGTGTCAGCGGTGTCAAGAGGTCACAACATTTAGGTTCTAAGAGATTAAAGACATGGTATGGTGTCAAGTGTTCGTGTCCGTTCAACGAGAGAGAGAGAGAGAGAGAGAGAGAGAGAAAGAGGGAAAGGGTTTACAAGATGGGGGCTGGAGGCGGCGTAGGCGAACGGGGGACTGGAGGCGTAGGAGGTGACGGAGGGGGCCTAGAGGCGCTAAGGAGGCTGTCGACCAGAGGTGGCGGAGGTGGCTGGAGGTCGAGGGCTCGTCGGGGGCGGCGACCGGAGGCGGGGAAGGGACGGGAGATCTGGAGGTCGGGAGGGAAATAGAAAATTGGGAGAGGAGGAAATGAAAAGTTGAACCAGGGAAACCTATTTGACGAAATTTAGGGACGTCAAGAAAAAGATCACAATATTTTAAAATTATAGCGACATTCAACGACTTCTCAGCGACGTCACTTTATAATATGATTAATATAGTCACTATACGTCGTTGAACGTTGTTATATTTTCATAACAGTGATGTTTAGCGACGCTAATAAAAAATGTCGCTAATGTGCTAAATAGTAGTGACGTTTTGACCAGGAGTCGCTAATTACGTCGCTGATTTGACTTATTTTGATAGTGGATCAACTTTCATGGGATCGACAATCTGAACCTCAAGATTGAACACACCTCTATTTATAGCTATCCCCTAACGAATCGTGTATATCCCTATCTTTTGGGTAAGTATATTGCCGTATTCTCATATTTTCGGAGATTGAATTTTTTTACACTAGTATATTATTTTATTGTGGTTATAAATTTTTTTAATTTTGGTATTATTTTATTAAATTACATGTTATAGTTTTGCGGGAAACCACGATGTTCTTATCCTAACTCCAATTTTTGGCTAACCATGGTTAAGTATAGGCTAACCATTGTTAGATTCTAACCTAACCTCGTACCTCACCCAACTATTATTATCATTGTCATCATAATCATTATTATCCTAATTATTTTTGTTTTTATTATTATATTCTTATCATTATTATTATTATAATTAATAATTTATTTACTATAATTGTTATTTTCTTCTTCTTCCTTTTTCTTCTTCGATTAGGAACAATAGTAGCCCAAAGCTAGGCTACCACCACTTCTTTGGTGCTCCTCCCGTCTTCTTATTCTATCGAGAACCGCCATAACCACTGTCATGCCCCGGTTCCGTAGAACCTTTCGTCCTTGCTAGGGCGTGATGCCGCACGAGCCTAGGTTGCGCCCGTGCAAGGCAATTCCATAACGGCCGATTACAGGCTAAGTGATGAGGTCGTCGCATCGAAGTCTCCAAGTAGAAACATTAAATAATCAAAAAGTTGCCAGGAAAAAGTTGAAATAACACAAGTCATACAAATAGCTCTTTATTGATTCTGAAACAAAGATTACAATTGTGGCACGAGGCCAAGATTACAACACTCAGTTCACTCTTCCTCATAATACTAGTCACTCTTCTCTATCTCATCTCTCAATACAATGAACCATATGTGCCCCTTCGGCTTGCAACTTAAAGGTGTTTCAGATAGACGATATCTATACATTATGTCCCTTATAGGTGAAGACTTCAATACGGTCCCATGCCTCAAAACGCCAAGGAACTCCATGCCTCAGCGCATCCAAGCGAGCTCTGCCTCGAGCGAGTAGGTACCTGTCACCTACGCTTGAAAACTGGTGGGGTGTCAGTACATAACCGTACTGGTGGTGTGAGCTCCTCGCCCACCCATACAAAACCAATATGTTCATTTAGTGTGTGCAACTATTCCTTTTTTATTGTCTTTCTATTCTTATCTTAGGATCAATTTTAGGACATAGATTCATAGCCTATCTTGTGTCTCTAGACCATATATAACCTAATATTGGCATATCTCACTTATAGAGTAGGTATATACCATTGCGATCTCAAAAATTAAATTCCCATAAAAATTTCTATTATTTTCTATTTATTAATCAAAATAGAAATTTTGGTAGCGGATGCTACACTTACTGTTTGAGTCAATTGGGGAAGAAAAATAAACGATCCTCCTTGCCCATGCTAGATATCGTGAGAATCAAGCATGTAAACTCCGCGATGTACTCCTTGATCACCCCGGTATGCTTGAGTTGCCGCAAGCTCCGCCTTGCTGCAAACTCCACATTCTCCGAATAGAACTGAGACTTGATCTCCTTCTTGAGATCCTTCCAAGTCTCTATCGAAAAAAAACCCTTCTGGGCTTCCATGCACCTTCGATACTGTCACGACCCGCTCCCGAATAATCGGATACGAGTTGGACTTGCCTAGCCTACATTGTGGACTCAATGTAGTAAGCTGAACTAAGTATCTAAGAACTTCACAAGATAAGATAAAATCCAATCACAACATCTATTACGTTCCCAGAGTTTAATACAATACAATGATACAAAGTCCATAAAGTAAAGTCTATAATACAAAATAAAACTAGATCAAGATGTCAGCAACAACTCCTAGGTCCTGAGTCATAGTGTAGTCCTGCTCAACTAAGGTCTCGGGCTCTTGTCCATATACAGTAGAACATGCATGTGACCTCAAATTCACCTGTAATATATCTAGTCAGGAGCGAAACAAAGTACATTCTATAATGATAAAACAAGTACGACATGTGAACAATAAAAATGAACAATGAAACATGATAAACATGAACTGTAAATGCATAATCTACCAGACTGAAACATGAAATCAAAAAATCATGACATGTGAATTTGAAATAACTACTAGAATATGTGACCGGCTGGAAATAGCACATGAATAAGTACAAGTAATGGTACGGCTTAGAATCCCACGTGCACGATGTGAGACCTAAGCTATCAACATAAATCCTAGGTTGGGCTTTGGTCACATATCTGTAGTATTTCTCCTCCCAAATTACAAGTAAAGAACATTAACTAGAGTACAAGACCATGTCATGTAACAATATGTCCAATATGAAAAGAACATGACATAACGTAAATGAGTCAAAATCATAAAAGTACTTACATTTGTCCTTGCAAATCAAATTTGTCTTACTGTTCACCTAGAATAGGACAATAGTAGGTTAGAATCTAATAATGACTTTATCTAGCTATCCATCCAGACAAACTAACTATTTGCTAACTATCTAGATAAATTATCTAGTTAACTATCACCATCTATCTATAAGGACTAGCAATATGGTATTGCTAATCGAATATATATACTAGCAAAGAATTATTTTTAGAAAATAAAATCATTTAAATAATTACTATAAGTTGAAATAATTTTAGTTAGGTAAAATAGTATTTAAGAGGATTTTTATTATATAGATACTAGCAATGAATTTAGCAATATAATTCCTAATAAAATATACAACAAATATTATAGATAGTAATTTTAGCAAGGTATTTATAATAATAGCAATAATATCAATAAAGACTTGAATCCATTCGGATGCTTTGTGCTTTTGCAAACTTTTATAATTTTAAACTTTCCCAAATGGATGTCAAAAGTGCTTTTCTGAATAGTTTTATTAAGGAGGAAGTTTTTGTAAAAAACCCCCTGGTTTTGACAATCACAAATTTCTCGACCATGTTTTTAAACTTAAGAAAGCGCTATATGGCCTCAAACAAGCCCCCAGAGCTTGGTATGAACGCCTAAGCGATTTCTAACTAGATAAAGGTTTTTCAAAAGGGAAGATTGACACTACATTTTTTATCAAAAGTTTTCAAGATACTATTCTTTTAGTACAAATCTATGTTGATGATATCATATTTGGGTCCACTAATGAAAATCTATGCCAAGATTTAGCTAAGTGTATGCAGAACGAATGGGGAGCTCACCTACTTCCTTGGATTGCAAGTCAAACAAATTTCGCAAGGAACTTTCATCAGCCAGTCAAAATACATAAAGGATATGCTGAAGAAGTTTGATCTTGACAACGTCAAACCAATCAGCACCCCTATGGCTACCATGACCAAGCTGGAACCTGATGAAAGCGGCAAACCTGTTGACCAACGTAAGTATCGAGGTATGATTGGTAGTTGTAATCCCCCTAAATTTCTACTACGATTTTTTTATTTAAAATTTTATATTTTTTTATTTTTATCTTCGTATCTATACGTCGCACAAAATTCGCTTTGTATTTACGTAGTGTGCGAAATTCGCGTTTCGTAATTTCTCGACGAGTGCGAATATGTGTCGAGGTACATATTTTAGAAAAATATTTTTATAAATTTTATTTTATATAGAAAAAGTATATATGTGGTAAATATGTTTATTTTGGATAAAAGAGTTATTTTATTTGTCACTTAAAAATAAGTAGTAAGTTGGAAATTTGGTTTATATGAAATATTTTCAAATGTTTTGCGAAATGTGAAATTTGTTTATTAATGAATTTTGTTATTTACAAAAGCTACTTTATGATTTAACATTTAAATATTTGTAGTGATTTTCGAAATTAATTATTTTCATATTTATTTAACTATGAAAATAATATTTGAGATTTATGTTAAATATAATATTTGATTTGCGATGGTAAATTTAATTGCAAAAGATCTTATTGGCTTTATTTAAAATATTTTAAATTAAGTATAGAATTAATATGGATTTAAAATTGATTTGGATTTAAATCAATTAAAATTAATAGGGGAATTATCTAATTGGGATTTAAATCATCCCAATCCCTATCCAACTGAGAATTCCCACATCCTTTAAATAGGCAGGTACTCCTCCAATTTTCTATCCACAAATCGTGTACCGTGTCTGTGCCTTCCATCAACTATATTTTATTTGTACAAATACATGATTTTCCGTCCGACAAGCCGGACGTCCTCCTCGTGGCGGGACACACCCCGACACGACAACACCACTCGGTTCTGCCAACAACTACCATGCTCCTTCCTGCAAGCCAACACCACCACCGCCATATTCGTGGTCGACTGTGTCTGTGTCCGACAAAAATCACTGTATTGACCGTGTCCGGATCCCGTATCCACCCCATATTCCCCAACAGTACAGAGTACAAACCGACTCGTCGCACCACCACCATGGTCGACCCGGCCAACCAACACCACCGATCAACATCCTACGACCACCGTCAACACCACCACCAACATCCAGAAGAAAAGAAGGAGAGGAGGAACCCTAAACTGCGCTGCGCCGTGACCCGCCTCGTCGGAGATCATCCCGCCGCCGTGTCAGAAGTTCGTCAGCACCTCGGCGCCTGAACCCTGCCATCAGCGCCGCTCCCCGTCACCCTTTCGGTCCCGCCGTCGTCGCGGATCCGCCTGCGCGCCATCGCGCACAGGGCCACGCTGGATGGCGCCACCCGCCGCCTCCTTCCAGTCCGCCTCAGATCCGCCACTCCAGTCGCCTCTGACTTCCCTCGTCCGCGTCCGTTCGGAAAACCCCCATCCGCCCGGCTCCTCCGTCTCCCGGCCACTGTCTGCCGTAGCCCGTCGCTCAGCCGCACCCAGATCTCCGCCGCGCCTCCGGAGTTTCCCCAGCGCAGCGCTCGGCCACGACCCGTGAGCACCCGCCGCGCCCCTTGTCGTAGTCGTACACCCCTCGTGGCCGGAGCTCCGCCCCCTCCGACTTTCCACTCCATGGTCGGCTAGCCCCGCTACCGCCGCTGCACGTCGGCGGAGCCACCGCCGCCAGGCGCACACGATGACCGCGCTGCCCGCTGGGAACCCTCCCATCGCCGCGAGTTCGCCACGATTTCGCCGCCTCTGGCCAGGCGCTCCGCCCACCGCCTCGGCAGCGCCGCGCGCGACCCGAGGTAAACTCACCGCCCCTTCCTTCTCGCCTTCGCCGGCGAGTACCATCGACGCGTCGCTCCGCCCGCACACCCGGCGCCACCGCGCGCCACTCCGCCGGCCGGAGCCGTCCCGAGGTGAGAACCCCCCGAAACCCACTTCTTTCTCTCTCTCTCTCTCTCTCTCTCTCTCTCTCTCGTGAACACATTTTGGGGGGGTGACTCTTCAGTAACAATAATTTTTTTTATTAGAATTATTATTATTATTATTATCACTTTTATCATTAGATATATTATCACCATTATTATTATTATTAATAATAATTACTTTTTTTATTATATTAGTATTATTATTATCATTATCATTATTATTTACATTATTATTATTTATAAACCATTATTATTATTATTAAAGATTATTGTATATATTATTATTACTATGTTATTTAGTATTATTATCAATGATAATTGGGAAGATTATTATTGTTAGCAATATTAATATTCTTAATTATATTCAAATTTTATTGTTATTTAATCAATAGATAAGTAAAAGAATTTTTATTAGGGTACATGTTCTTTTCGACTCTTCTATTTTAAACAAATTCATAAAAGGTTTGTAAATAAGTTTTATTAGATATAAATATTTTAAAATAATATTGTAAATAGTTTTCAAATATTATCTAAAATATATTCTAGCATTCTCCTTAAAATTCTGTTTTCCAACTTATAGTAATTACGCCTAAAAATGATTTGAGATTTTAGTATTTTCCAAAAACAAATCTAGTCTTAAAATTATTATAAATATTTTCTAAAACTAAGTTATATTTATTTTGCAAATTCCCTTGTTGGTTATTATCATCGTTGATCATGACTAATTCCATGTTCCTATTTTCTCGTGATTTGACCACTGCATCGACCATGGCTATTAGACTATGGAGACATGTCAGAAAATATCGCACCACACCAGGCGACACACCAGGCAAGATACCTTGCCACAATTTACTGTTTATAAATTAGTTGTATTTTATTTATTACATATCACTGTTCATTTATTTCTAGTTCTTGATTACTGCCTGCTCAGTGATATTAGTTATACCTTGTTATTTACCTTTGATTGCATCTTGACTTAGAGTTAAGGGACTAACACTAGCTTAGTGCATTACATAGACTTTGACACTGTTGTGCCACGAGATGTGAGTTATGAGTAGCATATAGTTTACGGACTTACGTGTTGGCTGATCAATGACGCGTGCAGGACGTGCGTTAGGTCTAACTGTCAATAGTTGTATGTTAGAAGACTTGACGGTTAGTAGTGTTACATGGTCGTGGATACGACATGATAGGTACATTGGGTGGGGAGAACATTTCCTTGTCGTATGGGCTTCGATTGCACTTTCCTTGTAACCCGGAAGCTTCGCTGGAGATACGGGTATGAGCCTCTCAGGTTGGCCACTGTCGTTTTTGAACGTCATGCTCTCGGTCACTGGTGCCCAAGTGGGGACTATACTAGATCCTATTACAGCCAGGGCTCATGTGACGAAAGGTTTATTCTCACTGCATGTTCACTTTAGTTGGTTAGAGTACCTTATAGTGTCTTGTCACTTTCTTTGATTGTGGCATGTTTTATATTCAGTATTATATGGCATGTTGATGTATCTTGTTACGTCCCTCTGAGGACCTGGTTATCTCGCCAGGTGTGTGCTCTTATGATTTCTGCAGGTGCTCTAGCTAAGGCCATGACTTGCGCTCTGTTCATCGAGATGTTGCTCTTGGATCGTCATCTCCTTGATCTACTAAAATCCTTTCCTTGTATATTTCGTTCTTATTAAAATTAGTTGGTAGTGGACTTTGTCTCCGCCCAACCATTATATATATGACAAATTCAAAGTTGCTTTTATATCATATTTATCTTTGTGGATGAGATTTCTTGGTTACTGCATTTTACAGCTTATGTATATATACGAGGGTTCATATACTTCGTATATATACAGCTGGCATTAATACGTTCTAGTCCTACATATTTTGGGACTGGGGCGTTACATATTTTTGTGGTGTCCCATGCAGGTCGAATTTGCCGTTTCGGTTACATGACTGTACCGAACAGGCCTGCGGTATAGGATTAGAGTTTTGAATCTCATCCACCTACTTGACATCCTTCCTTGACTTCAAATTCCGAACTCTCGTTCGACCTCCTTGAATTGCATCTAGCTTGACTCCTTCTACCGCAAATTCTTAGTTTCGTGTTTAGTAAGATGACTACACTAGTATATGCCCATAGGTTAAACACATGGCTAGATGGATTGCATTGGCAATTAATATGCATTGAAATTTTATTTGAGTTATAAAGGAATCTATTTTTTTATAAGTATGATTTTAAGGATTAGTTAATTTCAAGTTGGGTAGTAGCATATTACCGCCTTCAATGAATAGTTGAAATTTTATTTTGCAATTACAAGGCGGTATACACAAGAGGACAGAAATTTTTTTTATGAATTATGATTTTTGGAAATAGCGAAATAGTTTATGATTTATTGGGATATGAAACCGATTGGAAAACATCTTTAAATTGTGACACATGATTTACGTTGAGTTCAAGTATGGGATAGTAAAAGTTTTTAAAAGAGTTTTAAATCATAAGAGAATATGGAGGGTTTAGGATTTATGGTTTATTAGAAGGCTTGAGGTTTTAAATTGAGTCATATGAATTTTTAAATTTATTTAATTTTGAGTTTGAAGAAGATGATGGTAAAAAGGTTTGGTTTGAAATATTTTGGAAGATATGAAATCGACTTTGAAGGAAAGTTTGAATATTTAAAAATTTGCTCATATGATTTACGATTTATAAAGTTATTTAGATTTCGAGTTTAAAACCTTGATTATGGATATTTAAATTTTGAAAAAAAGAGAGGAAAAAAAGAAGAAGGAGAATTACTTTTGAAGAGTAGTTGTGACTTATTGGAAGCTAGATAGACACATTTGAAAGATATATGATTAAATTCGAGAGTTAATTAAATGTTCCATTTTGTAGTATGAAATTCGGTTGATAAACTTATTAAATGACGAGTTTAAGGTTTGGAAAAAAAATGATGATGAATTTATTTATTCGATTTGTAAATTATGAGGATTGTTCGAGATTGACTAGAGATTTTATTTTTTTTAGTTGACAGTCTAAGATAATTGAAATATTGGCGAAGTATCTTGAAAATTTTATTGAGAAATTTTGAGGAACTTGAAATTTTAGATTATATCAAATATTGGTGAAGGACCAAGAAACAAGCAAGGTCCCCTAGTGAGATAGAAGTATTCCACATTAGATTGCCATGCCACCTATGATATAATATTGCATATACACAAGTGTAGTTAGTCATCGACCATACTGATGAACATATCTTTGACTTACTCGACCTTCCCTCAAAACTAGATCATTATTTGTGACCATCTACTAGTTTGAAACTTAGAAATGATTAGAGTCGTTATCTTGATCATGCCCTTATCTATGAGACTATTTTCTCTCTAGAAACTGTGCCTCTAACTTATCCTAGCTTGATCTACGAGATTTCCTAAATTACCATTATTTCATGCTGCAACCTTTATTTTTGTGCATTAATTAGTACCTTATGAAAACCCACTTTCTATTTTGATCATTCGGTATTCCCTACCGTGACTTTGATATTTGGAGCACAACACTAGACTTTTCCTTCCCACAAATTTCACATACAAGACCTAGACGCGCTCACCTTCATGTAGGTATATCATGTCCCACTAAAACACGTCCCCTTGTACTCTATTTTTATGGTACGACTTTCGGGCCATAAAGACTCAACTATAACCTATACCATGGTACCGATATACTTTTGACTATATAGTGGGACTCGATCTCGACTCAAATCTTCGGTCCGATTACGGTCTACTAATTCCCTTAAATTGTTAACCTTGCGTTTTGTCTTGACTGCTTAACCCTTGTCATTTATTTTCATGTTTCTCTCGATTCACTTAGACACATAACATTTTTCTTTCGCTCGTTGCAACCCTTACCCTTCTTCTTTTCCAACTAAATTGCTTTCTCATACTTCACTGTGATTTCTCTATTATTTACGCCACCTTGTTCCTTGTATGATTCCCTTATGCGAAATAAAATTTGATCATGACAATCTTTGGGTTAGTAAAGGTTCAACATGGATGAATAATAAAGTGGTTAAGATAATTACGAGATTATGAGGTATAGATGGGTCATAAATGAAAATGTGCGATAAAACTGAATAGGTGAGGTAAGAAATGATATATTATGTTATGATGAAACATTCGAGGATAATTAGACTTCACGAATTTCAAATTTTGTTTTAAGGGAACTAAATATCGAGCGAAGAATCGTCTAAGGTGATTGGTGGTTTAAGAACCACATGTATATATAAAATTTAGAGATGCAAAAAAATTTTGGATAAAGAAAATGTTGACGTTATGATGATATTATTTTTCAAGGATAACAAATTATTGAAGAAAGAAACCTTTATATTTTTTTAAAGTTCTAAGATGATTATGACTATGAAGTTAAGATGAGTTTCATTCCAACCATCAAAAAGATGAGATTGTTGAATTCGAAATTTTAAGAGAGACTAATAAATACTTTATGAAATATTCAATTATGATGATAAGTATGAAGGTATACTGTTAATTTTCGAGATTATCGAACGTGGAAGATGGAATTTTATTTTGGATACCTATGGGTGCATTATACGTTGACTAATAAATACAAATTCGTGGTAAGAAGATTTTAACTTTCACTTGGGCCAAATTGGTTGAAGGTTTGAAATTTTAATTTTAGAGGAATTATAACTTGGGAGATTTATGGATTCAAAATTTGAGACTATTGAAATTCTAGGACGAGATAGAGGAACATAGAGTACATTTATGATCGAAATTATTTTGTTAAAATTTTAAGGAAACGTGGTACGAAAGTAATTTTTGAAAAGAACGATTTATGATAAAATTGATTTCATGAATATTGATGATATCAAGGGATTAAGGAGTTTATTACATACATATGAGGTTGTTTTTAAAGTTAGTGTTAGGATTGATCAAGCTAAATCATTGATTGGTTGTCATATTCATAATCGTAATCTAAAACCATCGGAATTTTGTTCTAATCGATCCAATGACATATTGCCATTGAAATGTCGTTTCATTCTCGTCAAACAATTGATTGCCTTTTTGTTCAATATGAATCAAAAATTTTATCGATTTTACTGCTTCTATCTCCTTCGTCCTACCTATCCTAAGCTTTCCTAAATTTCGAGGACGAAATTCTTTTAAGTTGGGTAGGATGTAATCCCCCTAAATTTCTACTACGATTTTTTATTTAAAATATTATTATTATTATTATTATTATTATTATTATCACTTTTATCATTAGATATATTATCACCATTATTATTATAATAATTATTATTAATAATAATTACTGTTGTTATTATATTAGTATTATTATTATCATTATCATTATTATTTACATTATTATTATTTATAAACCATTATTATTATTATTAAAGATTATTGTATATATTATTATTACTATGTTATTTAGTATTATTATCAATGATAATTGGGAAGATTATTATTGTTAGAATTATTAATATTCTTAATTATATTCAAATTTTATTGTTATTTAATCAATATATAAGTAAAAGAATTTTTATTAGGGTACATGTTCTTTTCGACTCTTCTATTTTAAACAAATTCATAAAAGGTTTGTAAATAAGTTTTATTAGATATAAATATTTTAAAATAATATTGTAAATAGTTTTCAAATATTATCTAAAATATATTCTAGTATTCTCCTTAAAATTCTGTTTTCCAACTTATAGTAATTACGCCTAAAAACGATTTGAGATTTTAGTATTTTCTAAAAAAAATCTAGTCTTAAAATTATTATAAATATTTTCTAAAACTAAGTTATATTTATTTTGCAAATTCCCTTGTTGGTTATTATCATCGTTGATCATGACTAATTCCATGTTCCTATTTTCTCGCGATTTGGACCACTGCATCGACCATGGCTATTAGACTATAGAGACATGTCAGAAAATATCGCACCACACCAGGCGACACACCAGGCAAGATACCTTGCCACAATTTACTGTTTATAAATTAGTTGCATTTTATTTATTACATATTACTGTTCATTTATTTCTAGTTCTTGATTACTGCCTGCTCAGTGATATTAATTATACCTTGTTATTTACCTTTGATTGCATCTGGACTTAGAGTTAAGGGACTACCACTAGCTTAGTGCATTACATAGACTTTGACACTGTTGTGCCACGAGATGTGTGAGTTATGAGTAGCATATAGTTTACGGACTTGCGTGTTGGCTGATCAATGACGCGTGCAGGACGTGCGTTAGGTCTAACTGTCAATAGTTGTATGTTAGAAGACTTGACGGTTAGTAGTGTTACATGGTCGTAGATACGACATGATAGGTACATTGGGTGGGGAGAACATTTCCTTGTCGTATGGGCTTCGATTGCACTTCCCTTATAACCCGGAAGCTCCGCTGGAGATACGGGTATGAGCCTCTCAGGTTGGCCACTGTCGTTTTTGAACGTCATGCTCTCGGTTACTGGTGCCCAAGTGGGGACTATACTAGATCCCTTACAGCCAGGGCTCATGCGACGAAAGGTTTGTTCTCACTGCATGTTCACTTTAGTTGGTTAGAGTACCTTATAGTATCTTGTCACTTTCTTTGATTGTGTCATGTTTTATATTCAGTATTATATGGCATGTTGATGTATCTTGTTACGTCCCTCTGAGGACCTGGTTATCTCGCCAGGTGTGTGCTCTTATGATTTCTGCAGGTGCTCTAGCTAAGGCCATGACTTGCGCTCTGTTCATCGAGATGTTGCTCTTGGATCGTCATCTCCTTGCTCTACTAAAATCCTTTTCTTGTATATTTCGTTCTTATTAAAATTAGTTGGTAGTGGACTTTGTCTCCGCCCAACGATTGTATACATGACAAATTCAAAGTTGCTTTTACATCATATTTATCTTTGTGGATTAGATTTAGTACCTTGGTTACTGCATTTTACAGCTTATGTATATATACGAGGGTTCATATACTTCGTATGTATACAGCTGGCATGAATACGTTCTAGTCCTACGTATTTTGGAACTGGGGCGTTACAGTAGTCTACTTTACCTAACTGCTAGTCATCCTAATATCATGTTTAGTGTTTGTCTGTGTGCTCGCTGTCAAGCTAGTCCTAAGGAATCACACATGTCCGCCGTTAAGCGTATCTTCCGATACCTTAAGGCTACTGTTACAGTGGGCTTGTGGTATCCCAAATCCACATCCTTTGACCTTATTGGTTATTCGGATGCTGATTTTACGGGATGCAAAGTCGATAATAAAAGTACAAGCGACACGTGTCATTTATTAGGCAAGGCTCTAGTCTCTTGGTTTAGCAAGAAGCAGAATTCTGTCGCACTATCCACAACATAAGCTGAATACATCACAACTGGTCGTTGCTTTGCACAAATTCTGTGGATGAAGCAAACCCTTGCAGAGTACAACCTATCTTTTATGCACATTGTTATATTCTGTGATAATACTAGTGCTATCAACCTTACTAAGAATCCTATATGTCACTCACGCACGAAACACATTAAAATTCGTCACCACTTTTTGCGTGATCATCAACAAAATGGTACTATAAATTTAGAATTTATTGACACTGATCATCACCTGGTAGATTTCTTTCCAAACCACTATTCGAAGAGCGATTCAACTTTCTTTGTCGAAAATTAGGAATTTTGGATGAAACTGTTATTCATTAAATTGGCCTGCGTAAATATCGATTATGTCATGTTTCTTTATGATGACTTTACGATGGGTACAAGCCGAAAGAATCCTTCTGACAACAAGGTGTAAAAGCCTAAGCGACATGGTGCACTAGTCTTCGGACTACCGCTAGCTGGGATCCGGCCCCTACAGCTACCCCATGGCAGTTTCATCATAATGATTTGTGTCATAAATCCTTTTTTATTACATGGTTTAATTTTATTTATAACGTGCTTAATTCAAATTTTCTAACTTTATTTACATTTACTCCATTCAATTTACATTTGTAATTATCTAACTTGGCCATTTACTTTTAAAAAATTTCCATCTTTATCACTCATGTCAATTTTCTCCAACTTGGCAATGTTTTAAACTGTTTTCAGTTCTGGTCCCAGAACCCAGAACTCGGGCCGAACTCTGCCTCACACAGAGTTCGGGCCGAATTCGGTCTGTATATTCCAGAACTTCCAGTTGCACTTAGCCCTCCATCCGTTTTAATCCTACGGTCCAGGATTCACCTGACCATCCGAACCCTCCTTTATATTTTCGGGTTCTTCCTCTCTCTCCTCTCCATTGCCTCCTCCAAAACCTCTCAAACTCTCTCCTCTTCAAACCCTAACCCTAGAATTCTCTATCTAGTGTGGATTTCTTCCCCAAACTCAAGGAGAATAGCTTTTGCATCATTCTCTTCCATATTCCACTATTCTCTTGAGGTATAATTTCTTCTTTTTCTCCATCTCAATTTCAAATTTCCTTTATTGTTCAATGGCACCTAGGTTGTTTAATAGAGGAAAGAGGGCTAGAACCGAGGGTGCTTCCTCATCGAACCCTCCTCCTTGTAATGATCAACCTATTCATCCCTTTTCAATCCACCACAACCCAATGACCCCAACACATTCGATGATTGAATTTTTGTTTCATTGGACGCTTCACGTGAATGGTTCAATGATCTTCATTCACGGCCTGTGTGCACGGGTCATCCTATCAACTTCACTATTTTTTTCTTGTTATGACTCATTATTTTATGATCTTTGTCTTGATGAGTTAGTGTCTATAACTTCACTTATTTACTTGAATGCAATTCAGATGTTTTATTACAATCTCACATTTGATGACACACGATTATATTCTCGTGTTGCTGGAATTGACATCTCGTTCGATGATTTTGAACTTGCGGAATATCTCGAGATTCCGGAACCCAACTCTTGGGAGAAACTTGTCGATGCACGCAAGTTTCAATATCCCGATGGGTCATCCCTTGAGAGTTTCAAGAATGATTTTTGTACCCCAAACACATGTCCACGCAAGTTACTTGCAAAATTCCTTAACCCTTATTTCTACGAGCTTCATCGTATTGTCTTCTCCACGATCTTGCCCAAAGCAGGATCGACTGATAAAGTTTCGTATTTTGAGATTTTTGCTTTGTATCACCTTCACTTCCATGTCCCGTTCAACCTTCCACGTACTATGATGGACTGGATGATCAATGCAAGGAAGAGGCCACGATCTTTGGTTTATGCTCTCTATTTGCCTATGGTTTTTCGTACATTTTATGTCCCTCTCGATGAGTGCCAATTTCTTCCATCTCCTGCCTTTCTATCTAAGACAACGCGGCTTCAGGCAGCTGTTGGATCTTCTGCTGAGTCCGAGCATTTCGGTTCTGATGCTCAGGCTGATGCACCTGCTCTTGGGCAACCTGTGCCCGCACCTTCTTCTACTCTCGAGTCTATCCAGACCATGCTTCGTGATCATTTCATGTTGGAGGACGACCGCTGGACCCAGCTCGACTATCGTACCACCTTGCAGATGAGTGCCATCATAACTCATTGCATGACATCCGGTACACTATGTCTCGACATCCCTCTATGCCACTTCCTATGGAGCGAGATCCATCTCGCGACGGGTACCGTATCTACGACCCTTGGGTTATGCGATATTGTGATCCGGATGTGGCTTTCGTGGATCCTCATCGTTCGGATAATAATCCATCTGACACCGCTGGACCATCTCGCGCTCCATGATGGATGTAGTTCCGTACCTGCTGCTGCTGATGATCTTATGTAGCTTTTTTTCATTATGGACTTATGTTTATGTAGTTGATTTTCTTGTATGAGTACACTCTATGTTCTGTGGATATTTAGACTTTATCTGAAGTTTATCATTACTAAGGTGTGCTTGCCAGTTAATTTCTTCTACAGTATTCTGTTTGTTTGGGTTTGCTATTAATATTTGCTATGCATCTTTTGATAAATGTCAAAAGGGGAAGATCTATTTGATATTCATATTTTTATCATATCCTTTGATATCTATGTTTCGGAAGAGATTATGTATACCAGGATAAGAAACATTGGCTTACAGAGAAGCTATGTTTATGGGGGAGCTATTATTACGGGTGAGCTACTGCTTCTATGCATGACTACTACTTGTGTCCAGGTATGAACATTAAATATACAAATATCATTTTTTCAATTATTAGTATGGGGGAGATTGTTGACCCAAATCACAGTCAATCAAATATTGATAAAATTGACAATATGCTACTTGTCATAATTCAATATGACACATCAAGACAGAACTCAGTACAAGACGGACGTCGGCTCTCTCCTGCAGCGTACTCAATTTTTGAGTCTGTATTATTTTATATATGTTGAGTCTAGCTAAATGTAAACTGAGTAGCACTGGGTATTTTGGGCCTATACCTTATCACCAAACAAAACTAAAAGCTCCACCAACCCAAACTAGCCCATAAAATCCCATTTGAGCAATTCTGTCCCATGGAGACACAGTTCGAACCGAACTCTGCTCCATACAGAGTTTGGGCCGAACTCTGTCCTCTAAATTACAGGACCCTAATTTTTAGGGTTTGTTGTATGCTAGTTGTCCAACGGCAAAAAAAAATTAAATTTTTGACACAGAATTCTGGCCGAATTCTGCCTATCCCAACTAGTATAAATTGGCCTTGAATTCTCTCATTTTCAATCATCCAATTATCTTCTCTCATCTTCTCTTCTCTATAAGCCTCATACAAGCCTTAACCTTCTCATCTACTAGCCACAAGCTTCCTAAGCCTCAAAATGCTCAGTGCTATTCAGTTAGGAGTTTGTGCAAGAGTCAAGAAAGTAGCTTGGAAAATTCCAAGCATCGCCACAGTGATCTTTGTAAGAAGTTGACGTACTCTTTTGAAGAAAAGGCACGGGATGTAACTACTATTTCAAAAATAGTGGACTTAATCCTGAGCTAGAGTTCTCAGGCCTGGACTAGTCCTCCACGAGGGAAACCAGGTTAAAAATGACTGTGTTTGTGTATGCTCTCTTGATCTTTTTATTTTCGTATTTACTACTCTGATTATTTACTATTGGTGAAAAGAGTTTAATTTTTATTTGGCTATTATAGTTATAAACTCTATTCACCCCCTCTAGAGTTGCCTACCTGTTCTTCACACATCGAGCTCAGTTGCAGAGATTCGAAGCTTTCTGGGTCTAGCAGGCTATTATCGAAAGTTCGTCCAGGACTTCTCTCGGATTGCAAAGCTGATGACTAGACTTACCAGAAAAGACATGGAGTTCGTCTGGACCGAGGAGTGTCAGGCTGCCTTTGATGAGTTGAAGAAGAGGTTGACCACAGGTCCTATCTTAACGTTTTCATCTGGGACTGGTGGTTTCATGATATACAGTGACGCTTCTGGAAAGGGCTTGGGTTGCGTTCTTTAACAGTACGGGAAGGTGATTGCCTATGCATCTAGGCAGTTATGTCCTCATGAGAAGAACTACCCTACCTATGATCTGGAGTTGGCAGCTGTTATCTTTGATCTGTAGCTGTGGAAGCACGACCTATACGGAGAGCGAGTTGAGATCTTCACGGATCACAAGAGCTTGAAGTACGTGTTCACCCAGAAGAAATTGAGCATGAGGCAGAGACGGTGGCTTGAGCTGATGAAAGGATTTCGATATCTCTTTGTAGTACCATCCAGAGAAGGCCAACGTAGTTGCAGATGCCTTGAGCAGGTATCCAATCGCTATGTATTTGATGGCAGATCGTCATCTATTAGCCGATCTCGATAGTTTTTGGGTATCGAGGTGATCATTCCGGGGATGGAGGTTCAGATGTGGGGTTTACATATTCAGTCTGCATTGATAGACATAGTCAAATCAGCACAGTTTGATGATGTGGCCCTGAGGAGCATCAAAGAGCAGGTGTAGATAGGATTGCTAGACGATTTCTCTATAACCGAAGATGGGTCGCTAAGGTACGGTATTAGATTGTGCATTTCGAGTGGAGAGCTTCGGAAGGAGGTTCTTCAGGAAGCGCATCGCTTTCAGTACTCAATGCATCCTGGAGCCAACAAGATGTAAAAAGATCTGAGAGAACATGTATGGTGGTATGGCATGAAGCGAGAGGTAGCTCAGTTTGTATCTCGATGCTTAGTGTGCCAGCAGGTAAAAGTCGAGAGACAGAGGCCAGGTGGTCTGCTTCATCCACTACCTATTCCAGAGTGGAAGTAAGAGCACATCACCATGGACTTCGTGTCCGGACTTCCACGATCTCCGGGAGGGAAAGATGCGATTTGGGTTATCGTTGATAGATTGACCAAATCGGCCCACTTCATGCCTTTCAAAGTGGAATTGTCTATGGAGAAGCTGGCAGAGATATACGTGCGGCAGATAGTCAGATTACACAGAGTTCCAGTGAGCATAGTCTCGGATCGGGATAGTCGCTTTACTTTCTACTTCTGGAGGAGTTTGCAGGCTAGTTTGGGCACCCAGCTCAAGTTCAGTATCGCGTATCATCCCCAGACAGACGGGCAGTCGGAGAGGACCATCCAGACACTCGAGGATATGCTTCGCACTTGTGTGTTAGATTTCAGGGGTTCTTGGGAGGATCATATTTACATGGTGGAGTTTTCTTACAACAACAGCTATCAGACCAGTATAGAGATGTCGCCATTTGAGGCCCTATACGGACGGAGATGTCGCACTCCTTTGTCATGGGATGATGTCGGCGAGAGAGTGTTGCTTGGCCCGAAGATGGTAGTAGATGCAGCTGAGAAGGTCAGGTTGATCAGGGATAAACTTCGGGTGGATCATGATAGACAGCGGCATTGGGCCGATAGCCACCGGAGACCGTTAGAGTTCGAGGTTAGTTTCAGTTTCTGTTTGTGCTTGCTTGTGATTGTTGCTTAGGATTTGTGTGCTGAGTCTTATTTTGTGTCTAGGTTGGTGATATGGTGTTCCTGAGGATTTATCCGACTCGCGGCACGATTCGCTTTGGTCGGGGCGGAAAGCTTTGTCTGCGGTTCATCGGACCTTTCACTATTCTTGAGAAGGTCGGTGCAGTGGCTATCGACTAGACTTGCCGCCTACGTTCGAGGGAGTTCATAACTTATTCCCTATGTCACAGCAGAGACGATACGTGGCAGATCTTAGCCATGTATTGGATCATTCTGCGATAGAGGTCGGGCCTACTCTCCACTATCCAGAGAAGCCTGTAGAGATTCTGGATCGTCGGGAGAAGGTGCTCCGAAATCAGGTTATAGCCCTGGTTCGTGTTGCATGGAGGCATCTCTCCCCAGGTGAGTCTACCTGGGAGAGAGAGGACGAGATGCAGGAGCGTTTTCCTTATCTCTTCGAGCCTTAAGGTATTGTTCTTTTTTGTTTTTCTGTTTGTGTTTCTTGTGCTAGTTTGTTCTAATTTCGAGGACAAAATTATTTTAAGGGAGGTAGATTTGTCACCCCCACTATCCTAGATAGGGCTATTATAGTCATTTACATTATTTTTATTATTTAAATATTTATTTAAGTTATTATTGTTAGTGTATTTATCTTGATGGTTAAACAATTATTATTTTTTAAAGATAAGGTATATATGCAATTGAGTTTTATTTCTAAAACTTTAATATATTAATAAATATATAATATAAAATATTTAGTTTTTTTATTATAAATAAATTCAGATTTTGTGCAATTATTAGGATTATATATATATATATATATATATATATATATATATATATATATATATATATATATATATATATATATATATATATATATCAGCTAATAGTTTTTATATAAAATATATGTATATGTGTGTGTGTATACACACACACACACACATATACATATATTTTATATAAAAACTATTAGCTGATATATATATATATATATATATATATATATATATATATATATATATATATATATATATATATATATATATATATATGGTAGTAACACAAAAAAAAAAAAAAAAAAAAAAAAAAATATATATATATATATGGTAGTAACACTTAGTTAGCATAAGTTAGCAAGCGCAACACACACTAGTTAGCATAAGTTAGCAAACACAACACACACCTAGCTAAACTCACACAACACACACACAGACACCTAGCCAAACCGACCACACAGCCAATCACCCCAACCTTCCATCTTCCCATCCGTTTCAAACCAAACCCAAACCGATTCCTTTGATATTCGGCCATTTCATCCATCTTATAAGTGTTAGAGAGAGAGGGAGAGAGAGATTTTCCTAACCCTACGCCACCCCAAATCCAGCGCCACCCCAGGACATCGTCGTCGACCACGCAGTGCCGCCGCGCGAGCCCGGCCGGTCGGCCAGATGCTGCACGCACCACACGTGCCCAACAACCGAAACAATAACCCAATTTTCATGTACCACTTTTCTCCGTCTGATTTCTACGTTAACACTCGATCAAATCAAGATCCGTAAGTAGTCGACATAACCCTCTAGGAAAGCCTTCAAGTAGAATAAATTTAGGTGCACTGGTTTGCAAGAAAAATCGACACGAAGTAGACGAAAAATCTGTTAACAACCAAACCAGAAAATTCGTTCATGAACTCGACTTTAAAGGTGATTTCTCGCCAATCCATCAACAGATTCAAAAATCTATTTGAAGAGACTTGTAGACAACCTATAGGACCTTGTAAACTACCTTTTAGTTCCTGATTTCACAAACAGTTCGTCAAGAAAACTGATTTTCAAAATCAGAAAAAAATAGTGTTTAAAAAACCAAAATTTAGAAAAAATTTCCCGATACGGCGCGCGTCCCGGCAAAACCGGCGACGTGGTCGCAACCCATAAGCATCGAAAGGCACGTACAGATGTTGTGGACGTGTGGGATTCGAAGGAACTCGATTTCGCTGTGTGTGCGCGACGAAATCGATGCGTATCCGTTGAGATACCCCGTATCGACCCCTTTGCGAATTTGTTAATTACTTTGTGCACGTTCGTCATTTCGAGAAAAAACTTGTGCCAATAGGACCGTATCATTTTTCTGGTCATGTATGCCAAGTTTGGTCCGATTCTGAGAAGGTCGACCGGAACGCTATTTTGGCGGGCCCGCGACCCAATCCAACGGGCGAAATTGTGCTCGGCCCACCAGAATCCAACTTTAGACATGAGGTTGGGTTCGTCTCATCAAAACGGACCCGTAGACATATAGTTTGATGACTTTAGAGACCGTAGATACCGACATATTTTTCGGTGCAACACAGGTCCAACGGCGGACATCGTTTTGGCCCAAAATTACCGTTTTGTCCTTGTATCTAGAATTGGATTTAAGGACAGGCTATCCTAGCTAATTTGACAACTCTGAGAATGTTGGTAATGTCTATTTCAGCATTAGGAGACCGTTGTGCGAGTTGACCGTTCGTGGCTCGTTTGAGTGATTTGGTAGTATCGATTTCTCAGCTCAGGACCACTGCGAGTACATTCTCTGATAGTTTTCATTGCTTTGATATCTACTATATCCGATTTAGTTATAGTATTTTACTTGATTTCTGACACGATGATACACGAACTAGTATACGTTGGATCTCGTCATGAGATGTTATTCCTGGTTTACCTGGTATATGAGTACATGTTTGATCCTATTTTCTGTTCTTGTATAGACACAAATTTGGGAGTGGTCTGGTCCCCTAGTTTTGAATCCCGTGTCATGAAGTGTCATGTCCGGATCCATTATACTATTCGAAAATGGAAAATTATTAGAGGTCATGTGATCAATACCCCACTGGTTACTACATGTGCATAGCTCTACCCTCACCACACGTAGGGTGTAGCCTGACCTTTTACTACTGGTACATAGATTTCCATTTTGGCCGGTCTGATCCTTTATACATGTACTCGTGCATAGTCGGTCAAATGGAATAGCCTGATCTGGACCCAAGCCGGTCACATGACGCTTTAATATCTCATGGCACTTTCTTTTTATGTTTACATCGTACTTCAGATTACTTCGACTGCTTATATTACAATCTTATCTTATATCTCACCTATGATATGTTATTCAGTTCTCTTGTACAGTTTTACTTCCAGTTTGATATTTCATCATATATTTTATTATGATTGTTTCTTATAGTATTTGTCAATTCACATGGAACTGTTATTAGCGTTTGTACTTGCTTATATCCTGACAGGATAACCCCCATTATTTTTTAGAGGATTTAGATGCAGATTGTCCGACCTATTACGGATTTGGCATAGATGGAGTCTACGATCAGGACCTGCCTGTGGATCCGGTTCTCGTAGAGGACGCACCACCTGTAGTGACCTAGATTAGTTTGGTTTGTCTGGATTACATTCCAGCTGGATACTTTGAGACTTGTAATATTTATTTGGGTTTGTTTATGTCTTAAATTCTGAACTTCTGTGAGTGACTTTGCTTTTATTTCAGTCTAGCTATTTCCATCTTTATTTTATTTATCATCGTGCTTATCTTCCTTAGAATTATGTGATTGAGTTGTGATTATATTCCTCCGTGCGGAGATGACATGTTATATATTGTGTCTTAGATACTATATGTTGTAGATGACCTTTACAGCGTTCTACCGCCGATAATACGGCGTAGGCTGGACGTACCCACGTGCTCGTGCCCCTAAACAGGGTGGGGGTCGTAACATACACTTTAACCCGTACAGTACATAAGCTTTCTACTCGAATATCCGTGCCAGTCTTCCTCAAACATTTAGTTAGATCACTAAGACGATATTTAGAAGAATGTGGAGCAAAAGAGAGAGAGATCGAAAGATTAAAACTTCACTTTACTAGAGAGAGATTACAACTTTAGATGGTGAGGAACAAATGAGGCCTTACTCTTATTTATAGTGCCCATAGGGCTTACAAGAAACTTCTAGAAACATAATAATTTAGAGATTATTCTAGATCTAGATATTTATAAGAAAACTTCTAGCCCATCCAGAAAGATCATAGTCCATCTAGAAAGATATTGGGCCATCTAAAAAGAACTTGGGCATTCTAGAGAATTTCACTATCTTCTACATAGTTCTGTCATCTTCTTGAGAATTCGTCATCTTCTAGAACATTCTGGAAGCTTTCCACATAACCCCGGTCCGTGAAGGGTTACGTAAATCCGTCTCGGTGGGACGCAAACTTTTGTGTATGACATATAGGTCTAATTATAATACACAATTATGGTGATATAATACCATGTTATGATGAAATAATTAGTTGTCAATATTTTTAACTATATCCTGGTTTATTTTCAGATTTACTCCAATTAGTAGTCTTCCTTTCAGCATTATTGATCTTTCTCTCATGGTATATGCTTCTTTTCTTGAAAGAGATGTACAAGTTCAATTACACTAGGGGGTATTTTAATTTATTTACAATATAATTTCAAATCTACAAATCTAGAAGATATTAATAGTTAGTTATAGGAAGATTTGAATCAATCAACATAATTATTTAGGGAGGAAAAAACAATATCTAGGGCCCGTTTGGTTTGCAGGATTGGACAACGTAATGTAATTGGCAATACGTTGTTAATCTAACTCGGATGTTTGGTTGGACAAAAAAAATAGATGTAATGTAATCGCGATTACAAGTTTGATTACATTACATCAGTTTCTTCTAAACTCAATTACATCATAAAATCTATGTAATCGCAATTACATTACAACTTAAGCGGAATGTTGGTATGCTATAATTTGGTCTTTTTGTTCGTTTTTGGTCATTTTTTGTTGTTTTTGTTTGTTTTTTGTCGTTTTTTGTCTTTTTTTTTCGTTTCTTGTCCTTTTTTGTCGTTTTCGTTCGTTTTTTTTTCATTCTTGTTCGTTTTTAGCCATTATTGTTGGTTTGTTTGTTTTTTGTCGTTTTTGGTCATTTTTGTTCATTTTTGGTCATTTTTTATCGTTTTTGTTCGTTTTTTGTCATTTTTTATCGTTTTTTGTTGTTTTTGTTGTTTTTTATTTTTTTCGTTTTTTTTCGTTTTTGTTCGTTTTTTATCGTTTTTGTTCGTTTTTGTCTTTTTTGTCCTTTTTTGTTGTTTTTGTCCCTTTTTGTCATTTTTGTTCTTTTTTGTCATTTTTGTTCGTTTTTGGTTGTTTTTATTTGTTTTTTGTCGTTTTTGTCCTTTTTGTTGTTTTTGCCCTTTTTTGTCATTTTTGTTCGTTTTTTGCCTTTTTTTAGTTTTTGGTTTTTTTTTGTCATTTTTGTTTTTTTTTGTCATTTTTGTTCATTTTTGTTTATTTTTTGTCGTTTTTGCTTGTTTTGGGACTTTTTTTCTCGATTTTTGGTCGTTTTTGCACATTTATGGCCATTTTTTGTCGCTTTTGCACTTTTTAAATCTTTTTTGTCGATTTTGTGTTTGATTTTTGCCATTTTTGTTCGTTTTTGTTTATTTTTGTCGTTTTTGCTCGTTTTGGGCCACTTTTTCGATTTTTTGTTGTTTTTGCACATTCTTGGCCATTTTTTTTGCTTTTGCACTTTTAAATCTTTTTTGGCAATTTTGTACATTTTTTGTCGGTTTTGCACTTTTTTTATTGGTTTTGCTTTATTTCCACGTCTTTTGCCGTTTTGCACGCTTTTTATCATTTTTTGTCAATTTTTTACGTTTTTTATCGTTTTTTGTCGATTTTGCACATTTTTTGTCATTTTCTGCATGTTATTTATCGATTTTTGTCGATCTTGTACGTTTTTGACCATTTTTCAGGTTTTTATCGTCATCTATCGTTTTCGGTTGATTTTGCACGTTTTTTGTCGCTTTTTTATCCTTTTTTGCTTTTTTGGGGTCTTTTTTAACTTTTTTTTGTCGTTTATGCTCTTTTTTCTTTTTGTTTGTTGTTTTTGCCGTTTTTTGTTCCCTTTTTTTTTTGCGTTTTGGATTTTTTGTCATTTCTGTTCCTTTTTATCGTTTTTTTTTATTTTTTTTGCTCTTTTTTATCGTTTTTTTGTCATTTTTTTTCTTTTTTTGTCGTTTTTGTTCATTTTTTGCCCTTTTTTTGTTTTTTTGCCTTTTTTCGTCTTTTTTTCCTTTCATTTATTGTTGTTTTTTGTCAATTTTTTTGTTTGTGTCATTTTTTTAAAATCATTATTGGTCACTTTTTATGGTTTTCACATTTTTGATTTTTTTTTTGTCATTTTTTATCGCTTTTTCATTTTTGGTTTTTTTCCTTCTGTTTTGTTCGTTTGTCATTTTTTGTATTTTTGTATTTTTTATTTTTGGTCTTTTTTTAGCAAAAAAAAAACAATTTTCCCCTTATTTATTTATTATTTATTTTTAGTTCTTTCTTTTTAAATTTTAAAAAAAAATTTAGTTATCCACTTTTTTAATTTTATGTTGTATTTAAAAAAATATTAAATTAGAAACTTAATTACATTACACGGTAAACCAAATATATGAATGCAATTGACATTACATTACATGGTTTGATTACATGCTTCAACCAAACATAGTAATGTAATTGTAATTTTATTACATTACAAACTCAATTATATTACAAATCCAATTATATTACGATTACGGTTACATTACAATGAACCAAACGCAACCTAATCTCTTAACAATTTTTAAGGTGCAATGAATAGAAGACAAATAAAACAAATAAAAAGAACCTTCCGTAGAATGGAAGGATTCTCAAACTCCAAAATGTAGGTTTCTTTACATAATTATTAGGCTTAATTGCTAATTGCTACCCTCAACTATCACACTTTTTCAAGTTGATACCCTAAACTTTTTTTCGTAACAGATTGATACCTCAACTATTTTTTTTTCAACTTAATACCTAACATTTTAAAAAATTCCAAAATGCCCTTATCCCTTCCCGCCCTCCACCCCCTCCCCCACTCCGGCCACCCCCCTGCTAGATCCGGCCGACCCCCCCCCCCCTCCTCGCTTCCGGCCGACCTCTCCCCCCCCCCCCCCCCCCCCCCGCCTCCCGCTCCGCACCCCCCTTCCCCAGCCCCCCTCCTCCCGCTGTCGAGACCTAGGGAGAGGCGGGAGCGGGCGGACGGCCGGAGCGAGAGGGGGGGGGGGGGATGGCCTGAAGCGAGCAGGGGGGGTGGGGGGGGGGGGGGAGCTGCGGCCGGAGCTAGCAGAGGGGGGGGGGGGGGAGGGGGGCGAAGCTAGCACGGGGGAGGGGGTTAGGGGTAGGGGCATTTTTGTCCAAAATAATATCCGGGTATCAAGTTGTTACAAAAAAAAGTTTAGGATATCAACTTGAAAAAGTGTGATAGTTGAGGGTAGCAATTAGCAATTAAGCCTAATTATTACATTGCAAAACCCCCCATGATTTCCTCACATAATATTCTCTACACATCCAAAGTGAAGGCCCACGTTTATGAAAATGAAAGGACCCCACGTTATGTAGCCTAATGTAAGGATCTTTCGTCCATTGGTCCACAGAACCAAGAAAACTATAACCATTTAAACATCCAAAATAAAAGTTTATACTATTTACACTATGTCCTATTCCATTGTCCGCTCATCTTATCCAACTTGACCATGCTTCAAATTCTTATAGAGTTTTGTTTTCAGAATTGTATTTTTGATATATAAATTCCATTCAATTTGGATTTGTCTATCCATCTTAATTTTTAGGGTTATTTAGTTTTAGGATCTCATGTATATGTGTATATATATATTAGGATTTGAATTTCGAAATCACTGTTCATTAGTCTAGGTGAACAGTAATTTCGAGATCTTCTAATATCGATCAATTTTGAGACCCAAGTTCTAATATTCATATATATGTGAAATCCTAAAACTAAATATCTCTAATTTTTAACTTTTTTTTTTTTATTATTCACACACGGAACTACACTCTAAAAAGTAATCCTCGCCTCTCGATCAGACTCTTCTTCCGATCAGACTGAATACCTGTCGTGCTTCCACTGGAACAATGAAGTATATATTGGCCTATCTTAACCAATTTCACAATGTTACGAAGAGGCCGCAATATTTTACATGGTTACAAAAACGGAAATACTTTTTTGTCCGCCAGTCCGTCCGCCTGTATGGTACTCCCCCATTGCCCCTCTTGTTAGCATGGGACCTACGCCGTTGACCGGCCAATAGGGAAGGACCACGTGGCGGTCGGACTGGCCCGCCCGCGGGCAAATAGCAGTTCCGTTACAAAAATTGTATTCTATTGTTTCATATGAACTTGTATACATACAAAAGCACTAGTCAAAATTTAGCTAGATCTTCCCATTCCCATTGACAAGAACTGCACTAGTAGTGTCATTGGCACCATTGCCATTAGAAACAACAATTGGAGTGCTCTCCTTGGCCACTTTAATGAGGCTTAGCCTCTCCAACCCCTCCTTAGCCCAGTCCCAAGCATTCAGCACAATGTAAGTCCCTATCCCTCCGATCAGACCATAGGCTATGGAGTACGTCAGCGGCATCAGTATCAGCGTCATGAACGCCGGTATCGCCTGCCGCATGTCGTTCCAGTCGATCTCCGTCACCGACCTCATCATCAGCACCCCCACCAGCACCAGCGGCGGCCCCACCGCCCACGCCGGTATCGCCGCCAGCAGCGGGGTGAAGAAGAAGGCCAGCATGAAGTACGCGGCCACGGTCAGCGCCGTCAGCCCGGTCCTCCCCCCTTCCCTTATCCCTGCCGACGACTCGATGAATGCCGTCACCGGCGAGGTCCCTAGCAACGACCCCACGATGATGGCGGTGGCGTCGGACGTGAAAGCAAAGTACTGGCCCTCGAAGTCTCCGTTGTCGTCGACGAAGCCGGCGAACCTGGCCATGGAATACAGCGTCCCGGTGGTGTCGAGGATGTCGACGTAGAGGAAGGTGACCAGCGCCTCCCAGAAGAAGCCCTTCCCGATCTCGGAGAAGCTGAGCGCACCGGCCGTGGAGCTAATGCGGTGCACGTCGACGACCTTCTTGAAGTAGTCGAATGAGGCGTCCCCGGAGGGGGTGTCGGGGAAGGCGGTGACGGAGGTGTGGCGGAACCAGGAGACGGCGGTGACGAAGACGATGCCGTAGATCATGGCGCCCTTGACGTTCTTGGCGAGGCAGTAGGCGATGAGGACGAAGCCGACGACGGCGAGCCAGAAGGTGGGGCTCTCCATGCGGCCATGCAGGCACATGATCCCTCCGGACACGGTGCCGCCCGGGATCAAGGCCACGGTGCCGTTGTCGAAGGTCCGCACGGGGGCGAGGGACGCGCGCGCGTCCCCCCGCGGGCAGGCGCCAAGGGTGACGAGGGTGGAGGAGCTGTAGCCGACGAGGCCGACGCCCTGGTTGTTCTGGAGGCCGATGAAGGCGAGGAAGAGGCCGATGCCGGCGGAGGAGGAGACGCGCACAGGCTTCGGCACGAGCTTGGCGAGCTTCGGAGCGGAAGCCGACGAGGGAGATGATGAGGAAGATGAGGCCCTCGAGGAAGACGGCGGCGAGGGCGGACCTGTAGGAGAGGGTACCGGAGCCGTGGAAGCCGACGACGGTGTAGGCGAAGTAGGCGTTGGAGCCCATGCCGGGGGCGAGGGCTAAGGGGAGGTTGGCGAGGGCGCCCATGACGAAGGAGCCAATGACGGAGGAGACGACGGTGGCGACGATGAGGTCGCGGCGGGAGCGGTCGAGGCAGGCGGAGTAGCCGGGGTCGAGAGGGGGGAACTTGCAGGAGGGGGAGGGGTTGGCGCAGTCGGAAGTGGAGCACGTGGCGCCGGAGTCGGAGAGGATGGAGGCGTTGACGGCGAGGATGTAGGCCATGGTGAGGAAGGTGGCGGTGCCAGCGCGGAGCTCGGTGGTGAAGGTGGAGCCACGGGCGGAGAGGCGGAAGTACTTCCCGATGTGCGAGCTTGCCACAGAGGAGTTTAGGCGTTGGAGGAGACTGCTGCTGCTGGTGGAAGTGGTGGTGCTGGAAGTGGTAGGGAGAGGGGAGGCGGAGAGTGATGATCCATTTGGTGAGAATTTTTGAGTTAGGGGAGAGGGTTGGACAGAGTTTTGTTGTGTTGTGTTGTGTTGTGTTTTGGCTTGTGGGAGTTCATATAAAGAAATTGGGGGTGAGAAAGGAAGGAGATTCTGATTAGTTCGTTTACAACCGCCAACTCCACTCTTCTGGGAAGACAATTTTTGCATTTGACTCCTTGTATTTTGATTGCTTACAAATTTATTTATTTTATTTTATATACAAAATAACCCAAATGTTTTAGTCTACACGACAAAGGGTTTTGTCGTAATTAATTAATTATGTTTGGAGAAAAGAACACCTCAAAAAAAAAATTTTAATTAGTTACTTACAAACTAACTACTACATTTTCCTTCACTATGTTAGGAAACTTTGGACTAGGAAAAGAAAAACTTGAGAGAAAAAATGGAGAAGAAAATGTAATTTTCCTCTTCATGTTTAGATGATAAAAAATAGGAGAAAAAAAAGGGTGAAAAACTACCTTTTAATTTACAAAAATTTCTCATAAGAAAAAACAACATACGAAAAGAAAGAATTAATTTTCTAGTCTAGTGGTATTAGAGCGGACACCCGGAGGGGCCGGCAAGGTTCGAGCCCCCCAATTGTGTGTGTGAGTGTGATTTCAAAAAAAAAAAAAAAAAGAATTAATTTAGGGGTAGTTGGTCAAAAATCCTCTAATGTGTTTTTATTTTCTTCTATTTTTGGGAGAATTTTTTTTGTTTGACCTACCTTAATTTTTCTCCAAAAATTTTCTCCTCCATTTTCTTTCCCCATTTTTCAAACATCACAACTTATAATTTTTTCTCCACTTTTCTCTCAATTTTTTTTTCCTTCCTACTATTTTTCCTCATTCCCAAACATGGTGTAAGTGTACACAATACAATAAACAATCTGTATCATCTGTAAACCTTCTCAAATTTTCAACCTAATTCCCCCCTCATTTTTCCCAACCTAATTTTGTTTTAGTATTTACATCTAGTTAATTAAAATTATTAGAGGACAAACAAATTCCTAAAGATACAAAACCCTAGGTTAGCTAATTACTATATAGTTAAGAATTTTTTTAATTAATTACTAAAATCTAAGATAAAATTTATTACCTAAAGTGGGATAATAATTAAAAGATAATATACAAGTTATTTAGTATATAAAGTAATTAAAATCAATAAGTCTCTCTCTCTCTTTATATATATATATATATATATATATATATATATATATATATATATATATATATATAGTTTTTTTTTTAAGAACACTCCATTTTATTCCAGCATGGCTCAAAGTGTCGAAGCCTGTACAAGTATACCCCTAGGCACAAAATGCCGACGCCTATACAAGTATACCAACAAAATAGGAAAACCGAAGGTTAAGAGAGAAGGAAATCTAGAAACTGTTCCTGCCCGTGCATACAGCTGGGCCTGATCTTCTGGCACTGCCTGATGACCTCCCTGAAGATGAGGTCTGCGTTGTACTGATAGCCCTCATATCTCGCTTTGTTGCGATTTTTTCAAATGGCCCATATGGTAGATGCCGTCACGATTCGGTGGCCGTGGGACGCCGCCGCCCAGCCAGCTAGGAGATCATTGATGTCGCCGACTCCCAGCGCTCTACTGCACCTAAGAGATAGCAATCTCCAGACCCTGGCGGGTAATTCCTCCTGGCGGAAAATATGGTCGACAGTTTTTGTTTGACGCTCAGAGCAGCAGTTGCAGGCAGATGCCAAGCTGAATCCAATGGTGTGCAAGATATCGTTGGTGGGAAGCCTCTTCCGACATGCTCTCCAAATAAGGATGGACCACTTCCTTTGGAATGCAAGTCTGCCAGAAAGCCGCGAGGGTCGGAGATGTCGATCCATGACCGCGAGCAAGTAGCCTGGCTGATCTAACTGAGAATCCTCCCGAGGGTTCGACTGACCAACGCAGCACGTCCGTCTCGTTGCCAATCTTCAGTCCGTGAAGTTGAATGCAATCTTCTGCCTCTTCCCCGGCCCAAAGGCGGATCTTGCCCCTAATCCCAGTCGCTCCCAGCAGGATCCCAGAAGTCCTTGATCGTGGTGATCCCGTTTTTCCGTCGTGCAGTTAGGAAGCAAGGTGTCCCCAGCCCAACGTTCAAGGAAGCACGACGATTCGCCAGTGCCCAATGCAAGTCGGATCACCGGTTCGGCCATAGTGCGTCCGATTAGGATGCGCCGCCAGGCAGCCGAAGACCTGCTGTTGTGGATGGCCTGAGATGGATGGATGTGCTTGAAGTATCTGGCCTTCATGAATCTAGCCTATAAATTTTGACTCGTACGAAGCTTCTACCACAGTTTCATAGAGAAGGCGTCAACGATGTGAGATATTCTGGCAAATCCTATGCCTCCTTCCTCGATAGGCCTGGCCATGGTGCCCCAACTGGCCCAGTGATGTTTGATGTTCCCGCCGCTATACCCCAAAAAGAAGTCGCACATGATTCTTTCAATCAAGTGAATCACTTTCTTGGGAGGGGAGCACGCCGCAAGGCTATATATGGGGATGGATGTGAGCACGTGGTTAATGAGAATCATCTTTTCGCCCGAAAAAAGAGTTGTGTTGTGCCATCCCTCCAACTTTCTTCTAATTTTGTTAATCAGCCCGTCAAAGATGGCAGCGTTAGATCTGCCGTACACCTGAGGGCATCCAAGGTAAAGGAATGGAGGGTGTTCAATGGAGAAAGAGGTGATATTGGAAATATTAGCTGTGCAGTCTCTTCCGATGTTATGATTCGCATAGATATCACTCTTGTCTGAATTAACTTTCTGACCAGAGCTGGCTTCATATCATTGTAGAGTATTATGGACCACCTCCACCGACCCGACATTCCCGGATGAAAAGATGATGATATCGTCAGCATAAGCAAGGTGGGTAATGATCGGACATCCGCTGGCGGTATGAAAGTGTTGAAAGTTCGGGGTTTCCACTATATTGTTCAGATTTCTGCTCAAAGCGTCCGCCGTGATGATGAAGATGGAGGAGAATAAGGGGTCTGCTTGTTTGACGTCCCGACTAGATTTGAAGAAGTCGCTGGCTTGGTCGTTGATGACTGTCGAGAACCAGGAGTTGCTAATCGATCTCCACACAATATTGGTCCAGATCTCCGAGAAGCCAAAGGCTCGAAAAACTCAAATCATGAATTGCCAGTCAAGCCTGTCATAAGCTTTCTCCATGTCCAGTTTGATGGCTTTGTTGCCTCCTCTAGCTGGGAATTTCATACAGGTGATAAGCTCCTGAGCTAATATAATGTTATCTTAAATATTTCTACCTCGGAAGAACCCACTTTGCTCCTCAGAGATGATCTTGGGGAGTAAACCGGACATACGGGAAGCGATGATCTTGGAAATGATCTTATTAGTGAAGTTGCTCAAGCTGATGGGGCGGAGATCACGAAAGGTATCCGGTGTTGTCTTTTTTGGGAATGAGGATCAAATTGGCGGCAGATATGGCTCTGGGGTAGGTCGCTCCCTGAAAGAAGGCAATGACCGCTTCATGGATGTCCTTCTTGATTATGTCCCAGCATTGACGAAAGAATTTTTCGGAGAAGCCGTCTGGTCTAGGCGCGCTGTGGGCATCTAGCGCCCAGACCGCGTCTTTAACCTCAGTCTCGGTCGGAGGAAGCTCCAGTTGTGTGTTGTCGATGTCGTCTATGAGGTGAGGAATCTCAGCCAGAAGGTTGTTGTCCTTGTGGACCCTCTGTTTGGTGAAAAGCTGGAAGAAGAAATCAGCAGCAGCCGCTTGGATATCCCTCCGGTTGCTGATGATGTTGCCCGAGTCATTTTTGATCTGATATATATATATATATATATATATATATATATATATATATATATATATAAGATAAGTAATAAAAAATTCCAAATGCCAAAGAAAAAGTAATAATCAAATAAGTAAAATAAATTATAGTTAATTTACTAATACTTGGGTACTAAAAATGATTAATTAAACAAATACAAGAAGTCAAACACAGAATTTATTTTGTGCGATGAGTTTGGAGGAAATCATAACCGTGCGCACAAGTTTTCTATGACCATACAATTTGCACAAACAGTTAATCAAACGCAAAATTCAGTTAGTTTGGTACACTTGTCAAGTCGCGATGAGACTTATGCCATAGGGCTCCCGGTGCACCCCAACAATCGTTTGAGAAAAGCATAATCGTGCGCACAAGTTGTCTATAACCATACAATTTGCATGAACAGTTAGTCAACTATAAAACATACGCATGATACATTAATCAAACATAAAACAATACATACGATATCCATACTTCCATTCAATGTTCCGATTGGCAACCCGTAGGTCCCAAATATACTGTGGCACCATACCACATCCACATTCATTCAATGTTCCGCTTGGCAACATGTAGGTCCCAAACATACCGTGACACCATGCCACAGACATACTATATTATGGCACCATGCCACCTCCTTACCATTCTTATTCCCTGTCGTAAACAATGTGATCTACAACATGATATATACAATATTATGCTTTGAATTACAGCATAAACAACAACACTCAGTCTTTGTGATATGTATCTAGTAGTAATCTTATTAATCTCATTATCTTGGTTCATGTTATTAGCATGTAACAAACTCAAGCATAAAGGACTAGATATATAACATCAATTCATTAAGTGTGAAAGTAAAGGAGCGAAGGATAAAAGAAACCACCCATTATAAAGAACGCCAATCTACCTTGTCTGAGCAAATACCGATGCATGCCTTAGAAAACGATTTGATGTGATGCTACGAACTTCTTAATTGACACACAATATAAATGATCCCTACTATATAAACTATCCAATCCTATCGAATTAAGTAAGCATGCACCATCGCTCAAATGCCTGCGATACCTCGCACAACACAAATCCAAATCAACAAATACAAACCAAGAAGCTAAATACAAACTAAGAAACCAACACAATACCTCTGCACCCAATGTCACGACCCTCACCCGATGTGTAAACCCCATAAATTTTACTATAGATTTTTTATTTTTATATTGGTATTTATATGTTGAGGACGAATACGTATATATGAAATATTTGATTATATTTGTTATACAAAAAGTTTTATTATAAGTTTTTTTTAAAAGATAAATATTTTGTTTCGAAATATGTATAAGGTAAATGTATTTTCTTTTTCTTTGAAATATATAAAAGGTGTCACGGTGGATTTTAGTCCAAAATTTTATTTTTATTTTTCTATAAAGGCTATTTTAACTTTATACAAATATAGGTATCAATTTCAAAAATAATAATTATATAAATGATTTGTACTATTTTCGTGTCAGGTACATGAAAATATACTAATGTATATTTTATAAAAAGTCATGCTTTTGAAAAAGTTATTTGAATTTATTTTTAATTTATAAAAAATTATTATAAATTATTTGAATTTTTTTTAATTTATGAAAAATGTATTTTAAATTTTATTCTAGTGTTCAAATATTACTTATGATTTGAATTATGATTAGATTTTATTAAGCTAGTTTTTAAAATTGATCTAAATTTAATGTAAGATCTATCTATTGGAGGTTTAAACGATTATTAGTCCTTATTCAACTAGGAGTTTCACCTCCTATTTAAGGAGAGCTCCCTTTGCTCTTTTTCCTAGAAACCCGAGTAAATTTCACAACCCAAAAATCTTCATCATCGTGTCGCGCAACCGTGATGGCCTCAGGCCCAACACTGGGTGTCTTTCTACTAAATTATATTCTTTACATCTACATTTTTGCTTCCGTGTCTGATACCCCGGACACGCTCTCCTCAAAATACCACTCGCGTCGTTCAGGACGCGAAAGCAACACAAAATCCCAAATCTCTAAACCTAACCCTAGCTTTTGCCTCCGGCCAATGCTGTCGCTGCCATCACGGCCACCACTAGTATAGGCCTATCGGAGTCCAGCCAAACCTACGACGGAACCACCATGCCTCAGCCCCGTCGCTTCCTCCACTGCACCACTATCGCCCGTGTCTGGCCAACAACCCACCGTCGGACCACCATCCATTGCCTACCATCACCGTCACCTTCACCATGCCCACCACCATCGTTACTATCTCTGCCACCTCCCTCACCAAAACCCAGCCAACCACCAGCATCACCTACTCCTCCACCGACCAACCCATGGCACCCCCACCAACGCTGTCACCATTTCTGCCACCTACATCGATACCTAAAAATCATCAAAACCCTAACCTGACCAAACCCCCCTCGCCGCCCCAGATCCGTTTTGCCGCCGGCGTCACCGCACTCGCGCACGCCTCTCCGGTGAGCAGCCACCGCAGCCAGCGCCAGCATGCTGCATGACCTTCGCACCTGCCGTGTAGGCACTGGATCTCTCCGGAGCATGCCGAGGTGAGCGCTACCCTTTTTTCTCTCTCCCCGTTCCTTTCCCTTGCCCCTCTCTCTTTTTCGCTCTTCCCTTTTTTCTTGCCTCATTCTCCATCTTTTCCTCACCAACCCTCTCTTTCTCTCACTTTTCTCCTTCTGCTTAGAGCATCTCCAACCCTATTGTGAGTTTGAAAAAAATGGTTGCCACATAGGAATGACAACCATTTTTTCCAAAAGTACTTCTCCAATGCATATGTGAAATAAAGTGTGGAATTGACATGACAATGACATGGCAAAAACAATGTGAAGTTGGTTGTCTAGATCTAGACAATGCACTTCACAATGTCTTTATGTCCACATCATCATTTGTGAATAAAAATATTTATAAAAAGAAGTAGAAGAGTAAAAGTTGTCTTGGAAGTTGTAAAAAATTACTTTATATTGCCTTCTCAATACTTTTGCATTGGAGATGACTTTTTAAACTCATTGTTATTTGTGAATATAATTTTGCCACATATACAAGACATTGTCTTGTGCCTCATGCCACATAGGATTCACAACACAAAACAAGACAATAGGGTTGGAGATGCTCTTATGCTTTCTTTTAGTTTTTGTTTCTTTCTTTTAAGAACATCAACAGTAAAAGCTACTATTATACTCAACATTAGATATTATTATTATTATTATTATTATTATTATTATTATTATTATAGTATTTTCAACAGTGTGTATGTATACATACATTATATATTATTTTGAAGGGTATTATAGTATTATTATTATCGTTAATTAGTATCATTATTTAGTTATTTATCCTAATTATTTTTAGTAAATGTGTATATCAAATAGTTTCTTAGAAATTATTTTGTAGCAAAAAAAAATACTATTGGGTTTTGTGCCTATATGTAATTTCAAATTTTGGATTATACTTTTAAACATATTATTATAGTATTTCTAGCCATCATCAAAAATATATATTTTACCTAAAATTATATTAGGAGTGTTAGCTCTAAAAATGATTTAATTCAATTTTAAGCATATTTTTTTCTAAAAATATTTGTCTAATGAGATATAGTTTTTCTACTTAGAAATCCTATTTTTACAAACTTAGAATTTTAGCCTAAATCGATCTTTCCATATTTTCAAGTGTTTAACAAAAATTATTTTTACTAGTAAATATAGTTTTCAAGTATTATAAATAAAGTATATTATTATTTACACCAATTCCATCGATAGCAATCTGATCAAGAATAATCGTATTTTCTATTCTCTTGCGAACAATGGACTTGTGTCGGCCATGGCTAATTGGACTGTTCTGGACTCGATGGAACAGTCTGTGCCATCATCGAAGGCCATCTTGTAAAATTTTAACACCGAAGTGCCAACATGATCATCATACCACACCAGGCAGCACTACCAGGCAAGATTGTCACATCCATTTTTCTAGTTAAGGTATTTTGGTAATTGTAAATATTTTTTGATTATTTTAATATATTATATTATTGGTATTGTGATTTTTTGGCCTTTTGATAGTATAGCCTTAGTGCAACCTAGCCTAGTGCCTCACCATGACTTAGTGACTTAGTAGCATGATTAGATAGTGTTAGTAATCATATTCTAGTTAGTTTCAAGTTAGAAGCTAATTAACAAGTTTGATTAGAGGCTAGTTAGAAACCTATTGATTTAATGTTTCATTTTAACCTACAGAGAGAAGCCCAAGCCCAATTATTATGAAACCCTAGCCCAATCTCATCCTAGTCGACTAAGTAGGTTCCCACAGCCCTATTTAATATCTCCTAGGAAGACTTACATCTCTTTTTCCATTCCTTCTCATCCTGGCAAAACCCTAAGTATGTATCTTTTCTATTTTTTTTATTTCTCTTCCTTTCTAACCCTAGTCTTTTGCATTGGGATCTGATCTATGTTTATGGATTGTTGATGGTGAGCAAACTCAGTTTTGGAGAGCATTGAAGTTTTTGGAGTCGTAAGAAGGGTCTTCAATTTTGGAGCTTTTTATAGGGAATTCATCCTCAATAGGTAATCTCTCCAAAACCCTTCAAATTCATGAATTCATCCCGTAGAAGCATCTATCTAGGTGTCCCCTAGCTGTAGGATGAGTTTTGTAGAAATTGATATTGGTTTGGTGTCCGTATCAGACACATATCAGTATTTTTGCATACATGTTTGATGAAATGCCCAAAAGGAATTTTTATTGTTATTTTCTAAATATTTTTGAACAGAATTGCAGATCTATATATTGCTTATGGGTTTGTGTCACACTGAGGGAAAATTCGTGATGTGTCCGTGTCCAAATTGGGTACGAACACGCTCGCGTATGAGCCCTTCGCGTGTCCTGCTGCTCGGGCACTGTAGCGGATACGATAGGACATTTCGTAACCCCAAACTTGGTGGACACGTAGGGCACATGACTGACACGGGGCTGATCAAGTTTCGTGAGATTTTATCGAGTAGATCTCGAGAAATCTCATGCGTACTGATTTTGCCTACGCTGTGCGCATGAGAAAAATCTTGAATGATATGCGTGTCGTATCATGCGTACATGTGTCGTCAGTGTCTCATGTTGTGTCGTGCGTGTAGGCCTATATATGGGCTACATGTGGACATGGGCATGAGACGTATCGTGCCTCGTGTCGTGTCCACGAATCCTTGGATTGACCGCACGAGGCAGTGCATCCTGTGCACATCTGTACGCATTTTTGAGTATTTGGACACTTCGTGTCCTATTGTATGGACACGATACACTCTGTGGGACACTCATATATGTACACGACACATTCTCGACCATAATTTGATGTTAATTATTTTTTTGTGATGATTAATTAGGGTTTATTCATTTCACTGATACATGTTCAAATAAAATATATTTTCAGAGTTTTAAACTGATTAATTTGCTAATTTATGATTAAATTGTGATGATTAACATGAACACATGTCTAGGTTGATGTTTCATAGCTGGGTTTCACATGGAATCAGGACTTATTTATGTATTTGGGTTTTCGACTTTGAGTTATGTAATGAATTGGATTTTAGAGCTAGGTAAGCTTTTGAATTAAGTTGACATTTCGAAATTGATTCCTCTGTATAGTTGTGAACAATTAGTTCAAATGGTTTCAAATATGAAGATATGTTCTCATTTCAATATGGAGTTGGGGAGTATTTAAGTGCAGTGGGCTAGGATGTTAAAATTCTGTTGGTTTCATATTCATCCTCATTTGATGTTTAACAGTAAACTGTTAATATTATTTTTGTTTGTTATTTTTTCTTAGTTCTCATGATAGTTATTCTCAGATTTCACAAGGGGATTCAATCCCAGATTGGTTTTCATTGCATCCCCATAATTGTTTTGCTGTAAACATTTTATGGTTTTTGTTTAGTGTATTATAGTGAGCTTGACTGGGTTTTGGGTATCCTTATTCTCAGGACTTCTACTTCTTGCATTCTCAGATTTTTGTGTTTCCAGTTTGATTTCAGTTTTTTTCATGAGTTGGATTCTTAAATCTCTTTCCAGTCCACACACACTTGCCATGTATCATTCTTTTCCTTATATATATACATATTTGTGTGTGTGTGTGTGTGTGTGTATATATATATATATATATATATATATATATATATATATATATATATATATATATATATATATATATATATATCTTATACAAAACACAAAGGTTTTTGAATCCTAGGGCTGACTGTGCCAAGATAAAGAGTGGTTGGGATTTAATCTTGGTGAATCAACGGTGGTGGGGTTTTATGGGAAAGAGCATTATTGGGAGTGGGGTTTTATGGGGAATCCAAAGATGGGAATTTAATATTTTGATGGTTGGGATTTAATATTTTGATGGGGGCTTCATAATGGTTGTGGATGAGCATTATTGAGAGTGGGGTTTTATGGGGAATCCAAATAAAATTCACATCCAGCAGTGGTTGGGATTTAATATTTTGATGGGGGCCTCAAAATTATTATTGTTCGTTTAAAATTGGGGGTCCAAGATTTTGAGGGAGAATACCTTAAATGAACCATGCCCTATGGGCACGGGTTATGACTAGTATATATATATATATATATATATATATATATATATATATATATTATTTTTTTTATTTTTTTAAAGAAACCAAACTTTATTGAATGACATGCGCAAAATGCCGAAGCCTGTACAAGTAAACGCGCCGCGCGCGATAAAAGCGAAATAAGAGACACTATGTGTTGCCCACAAAACGGTAGCTGGACCGAGCATCGGAAGGTTAGGCGGTGAAAGCTAGCGCCAATGGAAAGAGCGCCCCCGACCCGCAGTCGTTACCGCCTAAAGAGGGCCAGCACACGACCTGCGGATCCCAGATCAGGCCAGGGCAGCCCAAAAAAGGTTCGAGGCGTGAGAACAACGCCTCTTTCTTTTGTAGATTTGAAGAACGACCTCTCTGTACAATTGTGGGGGCGGGTATTGACGTCCCTCGTATTTGTATTTGTTTCTATTTTTCCACAATACCCAAAAGGCGGCGGCAGCGACGATCTGATGCCCATGAGACGTGTTCCAGCTGGCCAGCAGATCGTTGATGCCCCCGGTCGTGGGGACAATCCTAAACCTGTTGTGAAGGTCCGTCCAAATTTGAGTGGCAGATTCACTTGAAAGAAGGACGTGATCGGCGGTTTCCAGTTGGTGATCTACACAACAGTGGCATCTGGACGCCAGACAATAGCCGATGGATTTGATGACATCGTCCGTGTGAAGTTTCCGGCGTACGGCACGCCAGATGAGAATGGACCATTTGATGGGAATATATGTATGCCAAAACTTGGCGGAAGGGGAGATGTTTCATGGGTGTCGCTGGCAACGGATTTGGCCGAAGCCAAGGTGAATATGCCACCCGGGTTGGGGGACCATCTGAGCTCGTCATGCGCGTCGTTGATCGACAGATTAGAAGCACCCAGGCTTTCCATGGCCAGAGGGCCAAGCCAATCTCTAACTCTATCCCAATTCCACTCGCACGCATCAACATCCCATAAATCGCGAATCTCGCACTGCGGCGGAGTTAGATCGTTGGGCCTGAGGATTTCGTTCCCCAACCAGCGTTCCTTGCAAGCCTGCGAATGACCGTTGCCCAATGTCAAACGCAAGTGCGGTTCCGTAAGGTTACGGCTGCGAATTATGCGCCGCCACGACGCCGAAGATCTGTTGTTGGCAGACGCCTCAGTCAAGTGGCAGAATCTGGAGTATCTCGTTCTCATGAACCTAGTCCAGATCGAGCTTTCGGTGCGAAGTTTTCACCACAATTTTGCTGAGTGAGCGTCAACAATGTGGACCAGTCTACAGAAACCCAGACGACCTTCATCAGTGGGTTTGGCTATTGTGTCCCAACTGGCCCAGTGATGCTTATCCTTTCCCTCGAGATGACCCCAAAAGAAATTGGCGATGATGGATTCCATAGAGTGGAGCACTTTGATGGGGGGTGAGCAAACGGCTAGTGTGTATAGGGGCATGGAGGATAGGACGTGCTTTATGAGAATCAACTTTCCCACGGGGGAAAGGGTTGCGTTGTGCCAGCCCGTGATTTTGTTGCGAATCTTGCCCACCATGTGGTCGAAGATGCCTGAGTTCGCTCTGCCGTACACCAACGGGCAGCCTAAGTAAAGGAAAGGGGGTATGCTATGGAGAAGGAAGTCATGTTCGACAGCACAGCCGAGTGAGTTCTATCGGCTTTGTGATGAGTGTAGATCACACTCTTACTGTTGTTAACTCTCTGACCGGAGCATCTTGTGTAGTTGGCAAGCGTCATGATAACCACCTCAATGGATCCAATAGCTCCAGCAGAGAAAATGAGGATGTCGTCTGCGTACGCGAGATGAGTAATAAGAGGGCAACCAGTCGTTGTGTGGAAGTGATGGAATCCAGGAGACCTGGGCATGCTTTTGAGGTTTCTGCTCAGCGCTTCGGCCGTGACGATGAAAATGGTGGAGGAGAGGGGATCTCCCTGTCTGACCCCGCGAGTAGCTCTGAAGAAATCCTGAGCTTGGCCATTGATGACGATGGAAAACCAGGAGTTATTGATGGATCTAAAGATGATGTCGATCACAGGGTCTGAAAAACCGAATGCTCTGAACACCCAGATCATGAAGTTCCAGTCAAGACGGTCGTATGCTTTTTCTATGTCCAGTTTGATGGCGACGTTCCCCTCCTGGATGGAAATTTCATGCAAGTGATCATTTCTTGTGCTAGGAGGATATTATCGGTGATGTTGCGTCCTTTAACGAAACCGCATTGCTCTTCGGAGATGATCTTGGGGAGGAGGTCCGACATCCTGGAGGTGATGATTTTAGAAATGATTTTGTTGGTAAAAGTGCAGAGGCTGATCGGTCTGAAATCTTTAAAGGTTTCCGGGTTGTCTTTCTTGGGTATGAGGATGATGTGGGCGGAGGATATGGATTTCGGGTACGTAGCCCCTTGAAAAAATGCCGTTGTGGCCTCCAAGAGGTCGGACTGGATGATGTCCCAGCACGTTCTGAAGAAAACCCCGTTGAAGCCATCGTGTCCCAGGGCACTATGCGCATTGATGGACCATACCGCGGCCTTAACCTCTTCGACAGTGGGGAAAGATATGAGGATATCGTTATCCCTGTCGTGAATCAGGAAGGGGATCTCGAAGAGGAAGCCGTCATCTTTAACCATGACTTCTTAAGCAAATATGTTGGAGAAGTAGTTAGTGGCATCCACTTGAATGCTCTCCTGGCCGTCCAGCAGATGGCCGTACCCATCGTTAATGCGATAGATTCTAAGAGCGTTTCTCCGCCCTTTGACGCACTTGTGAAAGAAGCCCGAGTTCTGGTCTCCATCCATGTCCCAGGTTAATCTAGCCTTTTGTTTCTAGAATGCCGTTTCAACCTTGATCCTAGATTTAAGAATGGCCTTGGCGAGGTTAAGAGATGCGCGGGCCTCTGGGACCCGACGACGGCGAAAGCAATCTCCGCGCGGGTGACATCGTCTTCAGCATCCTTAATGGCTTGAAAAATGTCTCTGAACGCGATCTTGCTCCAGGCCGTAAGGGCTTTTCTAGTAGATTTGAGTTTCTTATCTATTCTGACAAGAGGATCCAGATCAGTGACGGAGGTCCAAGCCTCTGCCACGATGTGCTTGAATTGGGGGTGGTGGCGCCAGAAATCAAGGAAGCGAAAGGATTGTTTGATGCGGTTATGGTTGTTGTCGATCTCGAGAAGAAGAGGGGAATGATCAGATTCGGTGGAGTTCAGGTGCGAAAGATTAGTGATCAATCCCAAATCCGACCAACAGTCATTAACCATGGCACGGTCAAGGCGGGAGTACTGTCTTCGAGATCCTTCCTGCATGTTGCACCAAGTGAACTGGTTGCCGTAGAAGGGGACAGCAGATAGGTGCGAGGTAAAGGCGAAGTTGTTGAAATCTTCCATGGCCGAATGAGGGGGGTCACGACCTCCGAATTTCTCCTCTCTACATAATACGGTGGTAAAATCCCCAATGCATAGCCACGACAGAATGTCGTAGGGCAGGGTGGGCCCGACAGAAGATCCCAAAGAACTCTACGCTCCGGGATGTTGCAGCTACCGTGGATAGCCGAAAGAAGGGCACGGGACTTGAAGGCGGGGTGCTCGATCCAACAGGAGAGAGCTTGAGGAGAATCATGGATGATGCCGAAGCGGAAGTCCGCTGCGAAGAAGATCCAAATGTCGTGACATCCGAAAATCGCAGAAGGGAATCCCAGCTTGAGTTGAGTTTCTTTCAATCTTTTGTGGGGTATTTTGGGTTCAATAATGACAAGTAAATCAATCCGATTGGATTTGGTGAGGCTGATGAGACGATTCATCGTCTGTTTATTCCCTAGGCCGCGAACGTTCCAAGAAAGGATGTTAGGCATTAAGGGAGGAGGTGGGGGTATTGTGTAGCTTCGCGGCAGATCTCGTGGTCATCGCCGTTTGCTATTTTTGTTTCTTGTTTTTCTTCTTTTTCTTTTGTGGATTGTTTTTGGGACTGCCGTTGACCGGTTCTGGAGCTTTATCCGAGGTCGTATAAAGACCGTCGACTGCCATTAGGGAAGAGTCGGAGTCTTCACACTCTGCCAGAGCGCATAGGGGATTGTTTCGGTCTAGGAAGCCTGCATTTTTGGCCTGCCAAAATCTTCCTGTGAGAGAGAAGGACGGGCGGGGAGGATCGTCGACCAAGCAGAGGAGGTGTGACCGCTTGGGGTCTGCGCTGAGGGGCGGATCAGCAACGGACGACGACCCCGCTTCCACACCGGGGGAGTGCGGTCGGTGACCGGCCGAGGACTGCACACTGGGGGACTCCAGGCCCACAAGGAGGCTGAGGGGGATGAAGCGAAAGAGATTGGGGTGATGGGGACGATCTGGAGGAGGACGATGGCGAGGCCGTTAGGGGGAGAGGGTGAGGGATTAGGCAGGCAATCGGAGGTAGACATCTCTGGAGAGAAATCAGCGGGTGCTAAATCGAGAGCTCCGAAGGAATTATGGAGGGTGATGGCGAGAGAAGAGGATGGGGCGGTGTCAGAGTCAGTCAGGCTAGGGAGACATTGTACGGGAGAGGGGGGGTTGGAGGGCAGGATCGGCGGGGGGGAGCGGGTTGGGGGTGGCACGACTGGCTCACGCGTTTTCCTTGGGACGGGTTTCTTGAGTTCGGGGTGGGCTCGAAAGCAGTATTGTAAAGAGTGGCCGCTCATCTGACAGTGTTGGCAGAATATTATGCTGTTGTCGTAAACCAGCGATTGACTGAAAGACTGATCTCCGAGTTCTATCTCGATCAATTTGGGTGGCTCGTTTGCGAGGTCCAACTCTACGCAAATCTTTGCATAGTTATATTTAGAGAGGTTTTACGTTTCTTCGACGATAGCTACGAGGGACCCGAAAGAGCTGGCGATCCGCTTGAGAGCTGCTGCCGGAAAGCACACCAGGGGGAGATTGGGTAGGGTGATCCAGGAGGTGATGATGGTCGAATCGATTTTGGGGTTGAAGTTCGGGGATCATTTGACAATTTTGGCGATCTGAGTGTCAATTTTGGTCGTTCTCTTCACCCACACTCTGCTGTAGTCTTGGTCAGAGGAGAGGTGTAGAAACAGGTGTTTGGGGTCGAGAGGAGCTATCTAGTATGTTGTCGAGAGGCCCCAACCGGTGATAGCCTCCCGAACGATCGACATTTTAGGACATCCGGATCCGAACTTCAGGACCAAAGTCCTGATGAAGGGGGAGGAAAGAGAACTAATCTCCTCGTTGGAGAAGGGGACCCGGATGGGGTAACCGTTCGGAGGTGGCGCCAGATTGACATCTGGCAGAACCACTATCGCGGCCGGAGCGTGGACAGTCTGAACACGATCCGGCCTCAAAACATCTGCGAAGAAGGGGGTGCTAGGTAGGGCTCCGGTAGCCGAGGGGCTCGGGACAGAGATTATGGGCGATACGTGGCCCGAGGATGGGACTGCCGAAGCCTGGGCCTGGAGGGGGTGGGAAGGAGCCATGGAGATGGGATGAGCACCGCAGGCGGGCGACAGGAAGGGAATGACCTCACCGGCAACCGTCGGGGGAAAGAAGGCATGCGCTAATGAGGGGCCCGAGCAGGTAAAAGCCTGTGGGAAGGAGAAATCTGCGCAGGCGACAGCCAGGGGAACCGGGGCCTGACCCAGCAAGGGGGGTCCCGAGCGGGAATCGTGCTGCGCGCTAACTGTAGGACCGTTGAGCACCTCTAGAGGGGGGTGAATAGAGTGTGTGCGTGTGCAGCGGAAAATAATCACCAATAAAAAAAAACTTTAAGCAATAACTATGGCAGTAAATAAATCCAGTAAAGTAAGAGTTAAGAATTCAAACTCAGTGACACAGCGATGTATACTGGTATCCCTCTGAGAGGACTAATCCAGTCTCGAGTACTCATGCTCGATGTTAATCCACTATGGCACAAGCTTTAACTGAGTGCTTGCAACTCTTACAACACCGTGCTTGGCGACAAGTGCACGACCGACTTCACAACACCGTGCTTGATGACGAGCGCACGACCAGCTCCACAACACCGTGCTTGGTGACGAGCGCACGACCGACTCCAGAAGGCAATTGGAAAACTGGAACGTTTTCTGAATACAACCTTCGATACAACTCTTCAATACCAAACTCTAGATTAAACAGAAACTGTACTGGCTTGGCTAAGAGTCGTAAAGGCTTAGATATGAAAGTAAAAGCTCAGAACACTTTAGATAGAGAAGATAAGAGATGAAATTGGATTGTTGAAATAAATAATAATCTCAACTCTATTTATAGTATTTTTGGGGAACCGAACTCGGGCAGAGTTCGGGCAGAGTTCGGATGCTAGGATTTCGCATACGAACGTTGGATGCAGATTTGGTGGGAACTAAAATTCAAATAACCCAGACCGAACTCGGGCCGAACTCGGACCGAACTCGGTCAGAGTTCTGTCAGAGTTCTGCTAGTTCAGAACAGTAAGGAATAAACCAAATTTGCATAGGTTTTGGGCTTTTTGGAATTGTGGATTTTTGGGATACTTAGGTAGGCTTATTTTTGTTTATGGACTGAGAAAAACCTAAGCCAGTACCGATCCGATCAATCTCACATTTTTCCTAGACTCAAATAAAAGAAAAAATATAGAATAAATATGAAAACTAATAGCCCTTTTGATGACGTCTTTTTCCTGACATAGAAGACGCATTTTTCCTTGACGGCAATTGTCCAAAGATAAACAGATCTGAAAATCTGAATACCTTTCGGGAGCTTCGCCCCCGAACCCCTGACGGGGGGCGCTGCCCCCTCGACCCCTGTCCGCTGACCGGGCAGCGGAACCCCCGATGCGAGGCCCCGGATAGGTCGTTGGACAGTTCTGAGAAATCTCCTTGTATAACGCCGTCTTTGGCCCATTAATAATTCTCTATTGCATATGTCCTGGTTTGATCATGTTTGATCATGCTTACAGCATGTCTACAAATACATGTTAGAAGAACAAAGCAGTATCATGCATTATGATACAAACATAGCAATATGATATAGAACATTTAGGACAATGCTAAGTTTAAGTAGCAACATGATAGTAATTATATGAATATTAGTGATGTCATTATGTTAAACTTAATTGATTAGCCATATTCAAAAACATGATATAATCATTGGGCTAACAATCTCCCCCTTTTTGATTATGGCAAATCCTTTAAGTTTAATATATATACAATAGATGCATGTATCACTAATAAACACATAATACTAGAATATTGTGTGCTGACTTAAACTTATTTCTCCCCCTTTGACATGATCAAAAAATAAGCTCCCCCGTAATAAAGAGATAAAACGAACTCAAGCATAAGTACAGGAGGAAGGCAAAATAATAATAATAATAATAATAATAATCATGATCAAGGATTAGGAGAACAGTGTGACGACAAGTTCAGAAAATTGCATAACTAAAGTAGAAAAACTTGTCAAAATAGTTGGTTGAACTTTAAACAAGGAACATTGAAATCAAACAATACATAGTTTACCAACTAGAAATCCAAAAATGATATTCAAAATACATTATTATGATAAATATAACTCTAGTTTTTGAAATATACCAATAAAGGATTTCAATAAGAAATAGATATCAATATAACAGAAATCAATCATTGGTCATAAATAAATCATGAGAAATGCACAGATCTAGTATATACCAAATGAGACTTTTAACAATGATCACAAAAATATATGATTCATAATTTGCCCATACAAAGTAGTGAATCAATTCCATAAAGCGTATAATCATCGAAAAGAGATCAAAATAAGTATACTAGAATCTATGCAAAATCTATACCAAAGTTCATGCATTTGAATTCAATTTACCTTAGCATGATATATGAATATCCATTAGATAAACATCAAGTTAATGAAGACAAAATACTTAAGAAGGAGAAATTCAGTCGACTTGAATGCTCCCCCGCAAAGTATGAAACGTCTAAGTATAGATAGTCATGAACTTTGAGATAAAATCTCAATAAGAAATGCCCAATCAATTTAAGCTCAAAGGAATCGTTAATAAGGATAATTAAATATATTTGGCAACTTTTACAAACTCATAAAATGAGAGAATTAATTAAAAATAATAATAATCATATATTCTCTCATCTAATACAAATCCAAATATCATGAACAACTCAACAAGATATTTAAGGTAAAAGAAAATATGCCCATGATGAACTAGTTATACCACATATTAAGGGCATAAAGGAATTGAAACAATTAATTTGCTCCCCCTTAAAATATGCGTATATAGTTCAAAAATAATTCACATGATCTAAGGAATATCCAAGATATGCATCTTTTCTTTCCTTTGATCAAATGCATATAAAATTTCAAACTCAAAACAAATATCATCTTTAGGCAAGAAAAAGAAATATGCAATAAATAAACGCTTAAAGATGAAGAAACTATGTCTTCAAAAAAATATAACACAAATCATTTCATGTAAGTAAAAGATTTTTGAAGGCTGTCTTTAATAATAACATTGAGTACGAGACAGATTCAAAAAAAATCAAAAAGACTTTTCAAAAATGTGGAATTTATTATGAAAAACTGTCGTAGTAAATGTTCGAATGCGTCCATTTGGTCCTCAGACTGAAAGCTGGCGATTCGAATCACAGAAACAATTTCAATAAAAGAATCCATAAATCATAAATAAATCCATTTGAACAAATAAACATAACTAGATATATGTCCAAAGAAAAATGTATGGTATGTCAAGGGGATAATTAACTTGAAACAATTAACTACTCCACCTTTACATGGTTATATCCAAAAATAATAGTATAGATAAAATTTAAGAATTTCAGAGACATATTTCCAAAAGTAGAAAGTTAATCCAAAAATATTAGGTCTTCTTATCAAAGTTCATTTCTTCCCTTTTAAAGTCTTAGCATGGTGTCCACTGACAACCATAAGGTTAAAGAAAAGAAACGCTTTGAGAGAGAGTGAGTCAATTTGCTTGACTTCTTCCCGCAAAGAATTACTGCTATAGGCAGTTAGTAACTTGAATAAGAAGAGAATAATATAAAGCTCAAAATCATTGAATATTACACAAGCTAAAGATGAAATCACAAGATCATAATATTCAATGAGTAGTCACGAATATGAAAAACAATCATCTTTAGACAAAAGAAGAAATATCCATTAAATGAACATTTAAAAATAAAACGATTAAAAGATATTTCAAATTAGCATGATGAATAATCATATAAGTCAAAAGATGACATAAATTGATCTATGCTACAGAATCTCACAATCGACAAGATAGATCAACATATGCTACCTTTTGTGAAAATATAGAATATTATCCATCAAACCTAAAATTCAAAATCCATCAGATAATAATTGCAACTAGATCTAAATAAACCTTTAGTTTATAAAGCGTTGATCAATCTTGGGTTAGCTGTAGAGGTACTGTCCCAGCTAACGGAGGTTCACCGGGGAACACTTAAGTACCGCTTCGCTTCGACCGTAGTCGTGGTGACAGACAGACCTTTTGTAGGCTTGTACCCAAAATAAATCTCTTCTTTAATAACCGAGGATTTAAAAAGAATTAGTGCAATATGAAATAAATTATATTCTATGGACTTAAAAATCTTAGAACAATGTAGCAAACAGCAAAAGATGTATCAATTACATTAATCCATATGTGCTACAAAATTATTGGGTAACAATAAAATATAAAACACTTGTAAATCAAAAAGTAAGACCTAGATACGTTGATGTAATCTGGAATC